>ML795327.1:449816-461891 GCA_009831015.1 Picea engelmannii
GGGGGGGGGGGTGCGGGGAAGAAATAATCATAATAGGGTCATAGATAAATAATAACTAGTAGGTGGGACCCCTTGTCACTCGCTTTAGTTCACAACAATCCTAATCATCATAAAATAATCCATTAGTTAAGCAAACACACCTCCTTGTGCCCCCCATCAACATATTTACTTTTGGAAATTTTAGCTCACGAAAATGATATTATTTCAAAAATAATACTCATATATCCAAAATAAAACATGTTGTCCAAAATCTCTGAAGTCCACTATCATAAAACAATAAACAACATAAAAAATCAAAATCCATATTTTCCAGCTTGTGATGCAACCCTTTCTTGGTTGTTGTTGTCACCTCTTGACTTTCGTGAATTTGACTTGGCCTAGGCAGAGCCTTTAGGATTTATCTCACTGATCACATGGGAACAATCATCCCTCAGATGCATCCGTGAAGACACGGATTTGTCAGAGTCGTCGGAGGGTGAGGAAGGGGCAGCGGTAGCTTTTCCTTTATCAAGTGCATGGTGGGCTTCAATCTTCAATCTCTTGTTGGCATGGGAGGATTTCGCTGGCGAGTGGTTAGGGGTAGCTTGGACAATGGGGTCCAAAGGTGGAGGAGTAGGCAAAGTCAAGTTGGGCAAGCCATGGTGTTGGGAGACCATCGGGTGAATAATCTCATGCAACCCATAATTTTTAGGGACTTCAGGCTGTAAAGAGACATGAGGAGGCACATGGATGATGGGGGCTTACGGGGCTTGGAAAGGAGGCCTTTCAGGCCTAGGTCAGACTATTCCCTGCCCAATCCAATCAAAGAATCCTGCATGAAACATTTGGCCGAGATCTTCTGAATCAATGTCAAAATGTATAGAAAACCCATCCCTTCTTGGGCCTTGGTTCCAGTTACCTCTACCTCTGTTTCCTCGACCATGGCTTCCCCGACTGAAAAAACTCATCATGCATATGTTAACAATTAGAAAATAGTCTTTTTAAATAACCATGCATGACAACTCCTTAAAAATACGAAATAGATTTGGCTCAGAATTTATCAGGCTCATGCAATCCAATCCATACAAATTGTTCTAACATTAATCAATGAGCAGGGGGGGTGAAACAGTGTTCTGGGAAACGTGAGGGGTTTGTATTGGGAGAAAATATGATATAATGAAAGGGGATAAGAAACGATCACATCTCAATGATAACAACAATCAACTGTAAATCAACCAAATAAAACCTCACTGCAATCCACTCGATACATTTCCACTTCATCCACTTAACATAGAAATTCTCTTAGTTGTAATCAACATCAGAACAAGGGGTGAAAAAAATGAATATGGGATATGTGAGGGGGTTGTAATTAGTGGAAAATGAGATAATGAGGGGGAAGAAAAAAATGTTTACTGTTCATGAGTTTAATCAAGCAATCCATAACATATTTTGCAGTAAAAAAAATATGCATCAACCAACAATCAGATGACTGAATAAAATTCCTGTGTATTTGCCTAATTTCATTGTCCATTTACATCCCACAGCCATTACAAAATAGAAGTATTTCACACAATCTGTAGGAGGTTTTGTTTCCTTTATTCACACATTATGCACTTTATAACAGTCAACAATAGCACTCATTCCCAATCTATAATTATTAACATCCATCACTGCCATACATTTCCCAAATCCACATTTATAATTCAAAGTAGTGTTTCCAAAGATAACAATGAATTAAACATTTTTGTAATAGAGCCAATCGAGATCTATAATGATATTTGTTCCCATATATATTAGCAGTAAAATAATCAAGACCAAAATAACCAAAACCTCGCATGTCATGTCTGAAATGAAAATTTACTATACAACCAACAACCAACACTTTGACACAGGCTATGCTGGGGGAAAATGTCCAAGGCAATGTAACCATGCCATTGTAAAACATGACATCTCAATGCGTCTTAAAAGTTGAGCCAAATACCCAACACGACTGTCATGAATAGTGGTCGATTTCTATAAATAACATGCTTAAAGAAAAACTCTGAGGGTATCACTAAGAATAAGAACCAACTATCCATACTACAAATAGAGCGCAACCAACCAAACACCACGATACAATAGTTTGACTTATCACAACAAACACTAGTCATGTCAATAACTCAACATATTGTGCAGAGACTATGTATATTACTAAGTGGTTAGTTGTTTAAGTTGCATCACAATTTAACCAATCGATGCATACTCGGACTATTCAACCAATGAAGGATGTTGTGGATATGCCTTTGATAGCTACCCAGTTCGATTATCATTCGGCCTCGGAGAGAACATAGTTATCATGCCCCATGTTTCATTTGCAAAACACCACACACAGAACACGACCTGTGTGAGCAACCCTAAGCATTCGTGACCCATGTCATCCATCAACCAAAACACCACAAATGCCAACTAGTGATTGTACATCAACCAACAATTCACCATTGTGGTAAAAAAAAAATCAATATAATAAGTAGTGGTATATGTACATAACCACGCATCTAATCGACACAACAAAGGCCTTTCCATTAAAAAACAAATGAGTTTCGTTGATATCAGGTGGGTGGTCTTGCAAGCTTTAGAAATGCAAACTGTCAATATAAGGTTCATACTCAATCACAGAGACAATGACGAAAACCAAAATCACATAGTTGCCATACGACCAATGGGCAACCCCGCATTCGAATTCATAGACCACAACAATAGGGAACAATTGAACAGGCTTGCCAGACTCCCTATGCAACTCCATTTTGGAGGTTTAGGTTTTTTCACAGTAGTCATCACAGGAGGAAAGGCACCAACTATAGTGAAACGTTGAAGCTACATGCATACGCACAGGGAGGACTATGAAGATTGTGAATGGGAGGCAGTTCCTTAACAGAGCCGAACAGGAAAACAAGGCTCTAATTAGACCCAAGAATCATGAAGACAACCATCCAGCCATGATTTAAAAACCCTTTAACCAAACGTAGTGGTAACCAAAAACTACCACCCAGGAAGACCACCAAACTCGATGAACTCAAAATAATTATATGCAGAACCATCCATTTTCCATTCTAAACCCAAAATTTCACACAGTTGCAGTACTTAGGACAAGCACAAACCCATACAAATAAGCCAAAAAATATTTCGTAACCAGAGTGAAGTCAAGAATGGCCAAAAGGGACATACCTGTTAATCGAAAACTTAAGACAAGAGGTGGTCGAGTGGTTTCACCCTGCCAAAAATCCAGAGTGCAATCACAACAGCCAGATCAAACAATAGTCTGACTAGGGTGGCGGCCAACGAGAAGGGTAAAGGTGACGTGCAGTAAATGCACGTCGCCTCCACCCATATCACATTTACTCCATATTACATGACAATGATCCCCCATTAACACCATTAATCAACCAATGCATCGATAATATCAACACATTTAAACCATAACATAATCCAAGTTCCACAATTCAACAATTTGCCTCGTTACCTTGCCAAATGCACCACCCATGTCATAACTCAAATAAATCATTTGACCACTATACAATAGAACCATCACCAATAGCATAATTACCATAAAAATTGTAAAGCCATTACTTCCATGAGCCACCAAGGTTTATAACATATGCATATCAGCTACCGATTGCATCAACCAATGCATAGCCATTGCATTATTACCTTGCCAAAATGTGCCACCAAAATTTCCACCACATGCATATATAAAAAATGTAATTAACGCAATTTCATATCCATTTCCTTGTTAGCTAGGTTTTAACGGTGATCAACTAATATTTTATGCATGTAGTATTGCAGAACTAGGTTCCTTTGCACCTGTTGTAATACCTCACCTTCTTCAAAACCACCTTTAATGTAGCTTTACTAACATGTTTGTTATGCAGGTGCAATAGGGACAGTCACCATTAATCAATATCAAGTTGTAATATCATGAAGGAACAACATCACGAAAGCTCAACTCATATCAGTAACAATGGTATCAACATTGATCATGTAAACCTCTGCAGCACATTATCATAACAAAAATGAACAGATATGCTCTTCAAAAGTTCAAGAGGGTCCCACCTACTAGAATTATTTAGTCTTATATAATAATAGGCTTTAGAAACACTTTGCGGGTGAAATTACAGTTACGTTTTCAATAGTCAACATGGTTGGTGATGTGGCATGACACGTGGCAACTGACTGGGTGTATGGTTGGTGACATGTGGTGGACAGGTGGTCGGATAACTGGGCAATACGGTGGAGGATGTGATCCAATCATGGGTCGCCACGTGGCCCAATCAGATGGTGCCACGTGGCACCATGCAGATGGCCAATGACGGTCTGTGAAAAAATTTGGTAGGGGTCCGTGTCGAACCCACGACCTCCCGGGCTCCAGTGACTTCGCAAAGGACCATGACCAACAGGCTACAAAGGCGGGGCTTGATAAGCCCTCAGTGCATTTTGGTTTTGTTTTCGCTCTGGGTAACGAAGAACACTGGGGCATTGGCCCGAGAGCTAACCCTTGGACTAGGATCCAATAAAATACAACCAGGTGTTGTAACCAATGGCCAGGGTAGTCGGTAGGGGCCTATCCTGTCAGATCGGGCCCTTGGTCATGTTCAACCACCATATGACCAGAGACCACGCGCAGGAGGGGGTCGAGCGTTTAGTGCCCTATTGGCTAGTGCTTATCCATATGGCCAATATGACCGATCAAAAGGGGTGTGTGCCTATCCTGAGGGGCTAAGGTTTATTTTTTTTAACTGTAATGTTTTTTTTTTGTTATAGTTTTTCCCAGAATTGGGCCTTTTTGGAGATGTTTTGGCCATCTGGAGGGGGATCTGACCCCAAAAAGACGCAATATATTTATAGAAAGTTCAGAGTTTGATGCCCACTTCAAATATATATAAAACAGAGGTTTCTGGAAGCCTTGGACAGGTTCTAAGAGGAGAAATGATGTAGAATTGTGAAGCCAAAGTCATTTTTATGCAGGGAAGCCATTGAGGAGAGGAACTTTGCGGGCCAATTTCAGGAGCGTCACTCAACCGTTTTCAGTGTCGTCAGTTGTGTTGGGTTCTTGAGGTTGAGAAGAACACAGCCAGACCAACTTGTAATCCAAATGACACTTTTCTGATGTACTTTTGAAGCATTGAATAGAAATAATAAATCCTCACCCACTAAGACAAAGGCCTGGAGACGTAGGCAATCTTACCAAACTCCATTAACAACTTTTTTGTTATGGTTTGCTGATTATTTGTGCTTACTTTCAGATCTGCATTTCTTATTATGTCTACCATGTTATATCATTAATTTCTTCCTCTTACTTAAATTCCTAAATGGTTAATGAACTCATTCTTTAAAACTTAACCATAGTCTTAAAAGATTATTTCGGATCAAGTGGTATGAGAGCAGGTTGATGGTTGGTTTTTGAATTTTCATGATTACCAGGGAAAAGTTGAATCGTGGTGAAGGTGAGATTGTCGAAGAGAATTTTGAGATTGGATCGAGAAAGAGGACTTCTCAAAGTGAGAAGATGGCATCAGAAGAGGGACTTTCTCATAATGAGATAGAGTTTCAAAAGAGCTTCTTTGCCATGTCGAAGATGGTAAAGGTTTTATATGATGATTACTTAGAGTAGAAGAGACCGATTCTAGGTGAATCATCAAAAGCCAAAAATGAAGAAGGAAAGGATCCTCCTAAACCTCCTCCTTCACCTCCTTCTTCTCCATCAACTTCTTCTTCTTCAAGTACAAGTTCTAAGTCCACCGCAAGAAAACATTCCCATAAACATAAACACGATATGCCTTTACTTAAGCTTGATGTGAAGTTTGAATTACCCATGTATGATGGTGAAGTCAATGCAGAGAGGCTTGATAACTAGGTCATACAGATGGAAGTTTATTGCAGTGTGCAATAAATCAAGGACGAGGCAACTCAAATAAAATTGGCATCGCTTCAACTTGTAGGCACAACACTCATCTGGTGGCAAAGAAAGTTGCAAAATGGCACGCAACAAGTGGGTAATGTATTTCAATCATGGAAAGGTTTTTTTTATGCACTTAAAAAGCAATTTTATCCTTTGGGTTATAAAGAGAAGGCTTTAATTGAATGGCAAGGTCTTAAAATAAGAAAGGGACAAACAATGCAAGAATACACAGGTGAATTTCGTAAGATGGCATTAATGTTAGACATTCCATTACATACCCAAGAAACTCTTATGAAGTATATTGGAGGTTTACCTGCACACATTTGTAACACTATATTTATGTTTGGACCTACTAATCTTGATGATTTTTCCGTTTAAGCAACATACATTGAGGCAGGGAAAACAAGAGTCCGTGTATCAGGGGAATCATCTTCAAGAAAAGAGGACAAAAGGAAGGGGAATGGAAAGAAGGAAAATTTAGTGACAAGAAGGGAAGAGAATCTCTCTTGCAAGCATTGCAAGAAAGAAGGGCATGATGATGACCATTTATGGCAATTACATCCGGAGAAGAGACCGAAATGGTTCAAAGAGAGGAAAGGGAGGCAAACAGTTGTAGCAGCAGCATGGCCAACAGACTTGGGATCAGATTCAGGTGATGAGTCTAAAATCAAAGCAGTTGGTTTGACAGGTAAAATTGGTGATGGATATGATTCTAGAAGTAAATTATTTCACATAAGGGTCATAATGAAGCATACTAAGGTCGACACATTGGTAGATAGTGGATCTCAATCTAACTTGATTTCAGAGGAAGTGGTTAAACAATTGGGATTAAACACTTAGATGCATCATAAACCTTACTCGCTTAAATGGATAAGCAACAATCATAAATTGCACATAACAAAGAAATGCACTTTAAAGTTTGTAATTTCATCAGAATTTGTGGATGAGGTAACATGTGATGTGGTTCCACTCAATGAATGTAGAATGGTATTGGGCAGACCTTATTTGTATGATCGCCAAGCAATCTTCTACAAGGAACATAATCAATATCACTTAATCAAAGAAGGCAATGAATATGTTGTACATGCTCATCACTTAAAAGCAAATCAATCTTTACAAACAAATGAACAATTAAGAAAGGCAACTTATGCAAGCAACACACCTATAATTGGGCCAAATCAAGCAATTGATCTTAAGCATGAACATGAGATGATTGTAGAATGGAAGTTCAATCATACTTTGCTTCAAGATAAGCTAATGTCATGCAAGTACTACAAACATATTATCTCATTTGCAGTCATATTTCTAATGTTACCATTGCTAATGTTTTCAACATGGATGGTAGTGGCTTCAGTAAGATGTGAAAGAGTACAAGTGGCTAACAATATGATGTTAGTTTTCATGGTTGTTTTTCAATTTATCTTGATGAGACATGTGCACAAGACAAAGAACAAGTGGGGTGGCCTATCCCACACTTGATGACTGGTTAGTACCCTTTTGGAGGACCAAAAGGTCTTAGTGGGGAGGCGTGATCCAAAATGGATACAGGAAGGCCTAAAAATCAAAGTTCTCTAAATCAGATGAAACTAGCGCCATTGCATCCGTCTCGTCGCACTGATTCCGACTATATAATGTTTTCCTCAAACAGAAATTGTATGCGAAAGTTATCGCATTCTGACCAAATTCCCAAACAGGCAAAAGTCAACAGTCAAAATCAACGCTGATGTCAGCAGTATGACAGGTGACATCATGATGACATCATCAGGGTGACATGGCAAGACACATGGAAGTTGACTAGGTGTATGACTGTTGATGTGGTAGGACATGTGGCAGTTGACTGGGTGTATCGTTGGTGACGTGGAAAGACACGTGGTAGCTGACTAGGTGTACAGTTGGTGATGTGTGGAGGACAGGTGGTCGGATGACTGGGAAATACGGTGGAGGATGTGTTCAAATAATGGGTCGCCATGTGGCACAATCAGATGGTTCCACGTGGCACCCTATGGATGGCCAATGACGGCCTGTGCAAAAATTTGGCAGGGACCAGGGTTGAACCCGTGACCTCCCGGGCTCCAGCGACTTCACAAAGGACCGTGACCAATAGGCTACAAAGGCAGGGCTTGATAGGCCCTCGGTGCATTTTGGTTTTATTTCCACTCTGGATAATGAAGAACATAGGGGTGTTGGTCTAGGGGCTAGCGCACAGGACCAGAAGCCAATACAATACGACTAGGTGTTGTAACAAATGGCCAGGGCAGTTGGCGGGGGCCTATCCTGTATGATCGGGCCCTTGGTCCTGTTCAACCGCCATATGACCAGAGACTGTGCGCAGGAGGGGACCAAGAATTTATCACTCAATCAAATGGCCAATATGACCGATCAAAAGGGGCGTGTGCCTAGCCTGAGGGGATAAGGTTGATTTTTTAAACCTTAATGGGTTTTTTTTGTTATAGTTTTGGCCAGAATTGGGCCTTTTTGGAGATTTTTTTGCCATCTGGAGGGGGATTTGACCCAAAAAAGAGGCCATATATTTGTAGGAAGTTGGGGGGTTGATTCCCACTTTAAATCTATATAAACAAGAGAGGTTCTTGGTAGCCCTGGACAGGTTCAAAAGAGGAGAAATGTTGTAGAATTGTGAAGCCAAAGTCATTTTTATGCATGGAAGCCATTGAGGAGAGGAACTTTGCGGGCCAATTATGGGAGCTTCGCTCAATAGTTTTTAGTGCCATCAGTTGTGTTGGGTTGTTGAGGTCGAGAAGAACACAGCCAGACTAGATTTTAATCCAAATGACACTTTTCTGATGTACTTTTGAAGCATTGAAGAGAAATAAGAAGCCTCACCCACTAAGACAAAGGCACGGAGATGTAGGCAATCTTGTCGAACTCCGTTAACAAATTTGTTGTTACGGTTTGCTGATTCTTTGTGCTTAATTTCATATTTGCATTTCTTATTATGGCTTCCATGTTATATCATTAATTTCTTCCTCTTACTTCAATTCATAAATGGTTAATGAACTCATGCTTTAAAACTTAACCATAGTCTTAAAAGATCATTCTGTATCAGATACTTTCCTTGGGAAGTAAGAGGGTTTACACCCCCAAGGAAGTAGCACCTCTAGTTCATTTACTTGTCTCCATTAAACCAATATTTAAATGCACTAGTCATTTCTTTTTTGCATTGGAGATATAAAATCGTTGCCTTGAGAAGAGAGATTTTTGCTAGTTTCAAGTTTATCTTTTTAGAGAAGTGTTCCTTGAGTCTTGAGCTCTCTTGCCTCATTGAGGCATCCCTCTTCTCCCATTACTTTGATTTTTGTTATAAACATTAAACTACAACCATTAAGGTTGCATGACTCTAGCTTCTAACTCTCTCTTATCTCACAAACTAACCCTAGGAATTCTCTCTAACTTCACTCACCTAGTCTACTAACTAGGGCGCACGTTTTGGGCTAGTTCTTGGAACTTTTCCATGGTTAATTGTGTTGCTACATTCCACTGAATGATACAGACATAAGGCTGAAAATTACTGCAGAAAATCACTTTTATAACAGCTTGCTTTACTCATTATAAAGTGATATATTCAAGCCCTAATTGATTGTCTAATTCATTGATAGTATTGTTGGTTGATCTTATGCTTTTACATGATGATTTAGATGCTTTATTTGCTGATATAAATTGTTATCTACAACTGAAAATTAAGGACAACAATCTTAAATTGTTGATCCATACTAACATGTAGTATTGCAAGGTGTCTTTCTTTGTGTCTCGGGCGGGTACACTCATCCAGAGAAGTGTTATATATTTGAGGCAACTTGTTCTTGGTTTACAAGGCATCTCCTTTCACATATCACTCCACTTGGATTTGAATTCTAGGGGTTCCACTTCCATATCCATCCATATACATCTCATTCCCCCTAGGGTCACCAGGATCGCCTCCCAAGATTGACCTAGTCACCCTTGAAGTATTGGACCTACATCGAGGTGACATTGGGTGTAGCGTTCCCTAATTGTAGAACTTGCTTTTGTGGTTGGGTCAGGATCTTCCCAACCTATAACTTGTGCTATAACAAGGCCATCTAAACCAATTTGTCCACATAAAAATGTCAACAACAAATTAAAATAGGGTTGACCCCTTTTATTTTCCTTTACAACTTAGAAATATAAAAATTACATAATCTAAAACCCTAAAAAGGGTGATGCCATGCCTTAGAAGGGTGACAAGAGGCTTAGAAGTGAGACATTGAGCCTAAAGAAGCAGAGCATTGGGCCTCTAAAGGCTGAGTGGAAATATCTCATGTGCTATAGTGTCATGTTATGCATCTCTTTCCTTCAAACCACATCACAATACCTCCAGAACCATCAAGCCCCCCAAAACCCTAGCCTCCACATGACGTCAAAGGCCTAGGAGGTGACGTCCTAGGCCTCCAAAGGCCAACGTCCAAGTGTAAAGGGATATGATGTCATCCTCTAGTGTTTTTAAAGTGCCTCCAAAGGAAACGTTCATCATCTCATGTGCACAATAGTTCTGGGGTACTCTTCCCATCATGTGGGGTATGACGTCCATCCTTGGGGTCTTCAACCCTCATGAAATGACACAATTCCTCCATGGAATAGATTTCACCTGGAAAGGTCCTGCAAAGACAAACAAATATGCCCTCCAAGGGTCCACAAGTCACACGTATCATGCCAAGTAAGCCACATTTAATAAAATAACCACAAAAACATGTGCATTAAATCCCCCCTTTTCAAATTAGACAAATCCTCAAAGACATTATAAAATTTGTCAAATTTAAGTATGGGAGGGTTGTCATGATGCCCTTTTGGGTAGACTAATACCTAAGTTAAGGAGTGTTTTCCAAGAATACCCTCTCTAATTCATGTAATGAATATGAGGTGGATGGGGGAAAGAATTTTGGGCATGGGGTTCTTGACATATTAAGGGCTCATATTGTCTCATTTATGGGTGCATTTGTGGAGGGTGTGTTGCATTCTTCATTTGCAATGCAATTTTTTTTTCCAAACCCTTATTACCATTAATTTATTAAGGTTTGAAAATTGAGTGCTATGTGCAATGGAAAGTAAAGAGCACCGAAATGCCACTTGAAGTTAGAACACATTCGGTGCCATATGCAAAAAAAGTAAAAGACACCGCAAATGCATTCCCCCATCAAGCGGGACATGTATTAATTATTTGTTAAAAAGGTTTTTGATTTTTATGGAGAAGCATTTCATTGCTCTCAAGACCTTAGGGCGAGCATCTAGAAGGATAATTTAAGGCTTTTAACTTTTTCTATCTACAACACCTATGGGCCTTCAGTCCCTTCTTCCATTGAAATGAGGTACAAGCCCTTCTTGGGGTCAATGAACCCAAAGACCCAAAAGATGAGGGAACGAAAGGGAAGAAGTGTGGAAATTGATAAGTATGTGTGGGAATGATAAAATGATCCTTCAAGGAGAGCCCCAGTCACAACCTTTTTCCCAAGGGTGACACACTTACTAGGAAACCATGTCAACCACCAAGATGAAATGAGGCAAAAGATATAATTTCCAAGCAAACATTTTCATTGTCAAGAAATGACTCTTTGCAACATGATCAAATGGTTCAATTATTAAAGTGATACTTACCATGAGACCCAAATTGTTACCTCATGAAGCAATACTTGTTGTCCTCTCTGGGCCAAGATGGTGTGATGGATGATGCTATGTTGTTGTTGATGAATGGTGATGTGTGGTGGAGAGGAAGAGTTTTTTCTGCTCAATATGGGCTCAGTTGGTTATCTGGATCTCCGCATTCCATTTTTTCAGCCTACAGGCCTCGAGACATCATCTCCTTAGTTTCCCCTAGCCTTGGGGGTAATAGAATTGATACCTGTGCTCTTTACATATTTTCTTGGTTCCACATCTCGCATCATGTTTGATAGTGTGTGCTCTATGCATAGTATAGTTACTTGGTTTTATTCAAACTTTCATTTGGCATTGGTGTGGTGTTTAAGAAAACCAGACCTCTTTTATCAGTTGTGTTGTTGGATTAAATGGTTGAATGAAACATTCTTGATGTGCATCATATATGCGAAAAAAAAATTAGTGCTTGGTTGTTATTTTTCTTTTTTAGGGGTGGATTAAAATGGTTAAGAGTTATTTCAAAAACTATATATATGGAA
>ML795327.1:461941-482704 GCA_009831015.1 Picea engelmannii
TATATATATATATATATATATAATCAGTTGTTGGATGCCATAGTCATAGCTTGAGAATCATCTGAATGACATAAAATGAACAAAAGCATGTTTTCATATTCTTGTTACATATTTAGGAAATTTTTGTTTTTGTGTTGGATCAAGAAATTGTGTTGGGCATTGCAAATAGTTGATATAGTAGATATTCTGGTCGCAGAGAAAATAAAATATTGGCCATTTGCATTGTGTTTTCATCTCACTGCCATTGATCTGCATTGTTGTTTGACTTGTTCAATGTGCATTACATTGAAACAATCACCAATGTTAAAAAGGATAGTAGGGCAAAGAAATAAACATGGAACAAGAATTTTGGAGGTACATTTTTCTAATTTCATTTGTGTACTATTCATTTGTTGTTCTTTAATATTGTGTATTTCATGTGACTTTGACATAAGGGTTTATTTGCATGTTTATTGAATTTGGTGCACTTCTTTCACATGAAAATGAAATAGATCCATTGCGAGAGAGCAAGAAGTGACAACCAATGCAGGAGAAGAAACTCAAGAATAATGTCCCAAAAGAAGGTATGCATGTAACAATCAGACAAGCAACAATATTTTATTTTGGTAACTTATATGTAAATGCAACAATATATTTATACTACATAGTATTGTGCATAATCGAAGGTGCATATTGCATTTGTGGCTATTGTATCGGTGGTGAGTTGGAAATCCATTGTTTGTCAAGATTTGATGTTCACAACTCCAAGTTATGTCCACATTGAATGTTTTTTGGCGAAGTGAACAAATTGTCACTAGAGACGATTTGGGAATTACACAAATGTGTCAGTCCTCTACCATATGTGAAGGGACAATGTATTGGTTGGTAGTGCATTAACGAAGTAATAAACATATAGCATTAATATAGATAAGCATTGAATTAAGAAAAGATGTGCTAAATTGCAAAACAAAATCAAAGTTTGGATTATTTTCATTTGAAAAGAATGACATATACAAAAGTAGACTAGGACATTTCATAGAATTGTGCTATGTACTTTGATCATTTGAACAATGGTTGCATGCCTCTGGGCCATGGATTACGTGTTGTTAATATGTACTTGTCCCGTAATTTAACATTCATCTTTCAAAGGGAATCAAGATTTGGAAACAACATGATATTATTTATTTATATTTGTTAACACCATCGTTTGATGTAGTTAGTGTTATGGAGAAGAAAGAAGACAAAGCGAGGAAAGTGTTGACATCTGGTGCATAATGGCTTGTTTTTCCAAAGATTTCACTATGTTACAGACTTCTAACACTAACACTCGGTACTTAGAAAGTTTTTCACGCTATTGGCTTGGTGGTTCTCAGCTCATGTCGTCCTGGGAGGTCAGAAAGATGTTATGTTGAATTGTGGGCATTGTGAATGTGCTTAGGATGGATACCCTCACATTGCTTGAATAAGTGCAAACCATTTGTCTTGGTTTTTGTTGCAGCCCTGGACAACTTTTGGAATGGGTAAGATCAACCCGGAGGTAGCAGTTGGATTTGGTATACATTTGTTTAGGTTGGCGACGTCTCTCTACTTTGGCTTCATCTGTGTGGGGGTGCTTCATCCTGTATTCCATAAATTCAAGCAGTAGTTGGCCCAAGTCCTGCAACTAGAATTTTTCCCAATTACTCGGGCACTTGCAAATATCACGGATAGGGTGATTGTTCCAATGGGCAACGCCAATGTCATTCTCTTGTCTGAATCAACTTGGTTGATAGGAAAGAAGAGGAGGACAACTGCAACTGATAGAGGGGGAATTCCGCAGAATGCATCTATTGGGTTCAACAAAGGTGTTGATCCATGGAAACACTCACATCAGATATTGATAGAGAGAGTTGGAGAACCACGATAACTTTGAAGCACAATTCAAGCATCTGTTTAGTGAGGCTAGGGATCTTGGTCATCGACTGTACACTGGGTCCCCTTCCCATCAATTATCTTCTCAGTGCAAGCTGATGTGAGAATGAGACTGTGGGACTGCAAGCGATGTGCATGAACTGTTGGTTATAGTAAATCACATGTTTGTTAGGAGAAGCCACAGATTAGGGGACTTTGCAGTTGAACTATGATTCCTGGAATAAATATACTTGTTGGTTGGGTGGCTGGTAGAACTGCTCAATTGATAGCTAATGGGATTTCTCTTCATGGATAAATGCAAATAGGTTGGGAATATTATGGCCCTTGCAAGTGGTATAAATAATTCAAAGGACAACTAGAAATTATCGTGGTGATGTTCATGTTTTCGGGCCAGCTCCATGAGTCGGTGTTCCTATACAGATATATTGCAATTCGGATCTAGTTTCCTTTAATGATATATGCAGTGCCAACTATTTGTCGTACTCTTGGTGGCCTTTGCCTAGTGTGGGGTGATAAATATATGTCTGTGTCGTATGTGTGTGATCTGGCTATATCAAATTGATTGATGCTTCGATAGTGTGAAACACTTTGTAGTCATCATGTCACTTATGCAAGCGTGTCGTCGTTTCCATTGTCCTATGTACTTCCCATGACTTCTCGTGTAATTTGACATCTGCAAATTTGTTGGCCTGTCAGTTTTTCTTGTAAATGGCTAGGTAAAGAGGATTTTGACAACAAGTTTTTTGAGAGATGGTTACATCTTGATTTAGGGCATCATTTGCATGGGTGATGTCTACAACTTCAATACCAATCATCAATTTATAGTGCTTGTCATCTGGCATCTTCCACGAAGTTAATGTCCATGTCATATCGTTTAAGTTTAGCAAGGAAATTTGTTTATGGGACTTCTCTAAATTGTCATTGAAGCGAGATTGTTACTAGAATACCTCCTGCGTAGGTTGTTCGCAGAAGAATACTATTTTATTTTTCTATCTACTGTAGGTTTGTTCCTTTAGATGCATTTTGATAAGCGTGATAGTTATGAATAGTAAATTATTGAGGTCATGTTGCTTTAAGTCCAGGTGCATAGGGAATACTTAATACCATGTCCTTTCTGGACCTGAGTTAGTCATGGAATACAAGGAATGATTAATAGAAAGCATTGGAAATTTAATAGACAACCACAACATTTACTTTTCACACGTTCTAATTAGATTTTGTTTTTCACAAACCAAACTACCATAAATGACTCAGTCATCATGTAAATTACCTGGCAATCAGAGTCCCCAGCTTGGAGCCATTGCAAATGCAAAGGTATGCAAGGGTAGAAATGGTTGATGATCAGTGCTATGAATTATTCACTTAATGGTTGAAAATAGAATTAGCAGTCCCAACTGCAGGAGCCATATACTTATGCAAAGAACACAGGGGCGGAAAATATAGGTGAGTAGACTGTGGGGGTGCATTTCTTTGCATTCATTGTATATGTCAAGTTTGGAATCAACACATTTCGAGGTGTTTGAGGAATTTACTTCCATATAACAACATCGAAGATCCTGAGTGTTAAATCTTGTACTAGTTGTTAAGATTATTATATGCTTTCCATGTGTGATTCTCAACAAACTAATTGTATTCTGCCATGTTCTATTGCTTTTAGAGTTCCATAGGATCATCCAATCATTGTGGAATTGATTTCTAATTGTTGATGCATTTCAATTGTGAGATTTGGCTTGAATTGTTGTGCTAATGCATATAGATTTTATAGCAAAAAAGTACAAGTTTGTTGCGGTGGATAGTGTTATGTGTCAATGTTCATAGTAGAGTCTGTTACACTTGACAAATCTTTTGCATTTGTAGGCATTTTAGCAATTTAATCTTGTACATGTAATTAACAATTTTTAAATGTTATGTGTTGTATGGTGTGAAATGTGCTTTTGTGTAATGCATAGATGATGTGCATCTATCCTACAAAACAAAAAAAGGACTTCCATATGTTAATTTAAACATAATATAGAATACATTGTATGTGCTTTGTGTTCATGTATTCGTTTTTGCAAGCATGAGAAGTTGGATAAGCCAATTGTTGGACAAGTGATTTGGATAAGTCTTGGGAATCACGTAGGAATGGATTGTGCGAAATTTTGGCTAAGGAGTAGCACATGCACAAAGAAGTTGAATGATGTTCGGGAGTCAGCATGAAAAAGGTGGAAAATATTCAGGATTTTGGGACATTTTGTCCACATTGTAATGGGCTTAGCCTATTGTAAAACTATAAATTGTAATGGGTTTTTGGGTAGAGGTAGTAGTTTTGAGTAGTTTGAGTTTTTGGAGTTCTAGGAGTTGGAGATTGTTTTTGTGAAGTTCTTTTGAGTTAGTTGAGTTTTGGGAAGTCTTGAGGAATATTTTTGAGGTATGACTGAGGAGTTAGGATCGCACTGCAACAGAACGACTAAGCAAGTTTGAGTAATGGTTACCGCTGAATATTTTTATAAGTGTAGTGCACAACTATAAGGAGACAATAAATGACTAATACAAGAAGCCAATCGTTGTGAATGTAGCCCAGATTGGGGTGAACCACGTTAAAAATTGTGTCTTGATGTGATATTATGTGTGTGATATGGATAGCATAGATTTGTTGAATGTTTAGTATTATGAATATGTTACTGATATTGTGCAGTGATGATGAAAGCTTATTATTCTGAATGTGTTATTCATACATGTTGTCATAATTTCACACACTGAAGTAACTGGTAAATGAATGAATGTCAAGTAGAGTAATGTCACACATAGGGTATGTTGCATAATAAGTAATTGTTAAGTGATGAAAATGGTGCACACAGTAAGAACATGTTGAATGCCTCACTTCCCCTCATCACTGTAGAAACTTGGTTCCTGCATCCCTCTAGATGCCTCGGGTGAGACTTCATTTGCTTGTAGGTGATACCAAAAGGGTCGGTGTCTAAGGGTTTTGTTGGTATGTTATCTTTGAACCTAGGGTCTACCCACTACACGCCAACAAATTGTTGGACTAACGTTTTGGATAAGTCTTGGGAATTGTGCAGGAATGGGTTGCACGGCATTTTGGTGAAGGAGCAACATGCGTGCACAAATAAGTCGAAGTATGTTCAAGAGTCAGCACACAAAAGGTGGAAAGTAGTTATGATTTTGGGACATTTTGTCCAAAATGTAACAGGCTTAGCCCTAGTGTAAAAGTATAAATTGTAATGGGTTTTTGGGTAGACGTAGTTGGAGGAGTTGGAGAGCGTTTTTGTGAAGTTATTTTGTGTTAGTCAAGTTTTGGGAAGTATTGAGGAAGATTTTTGAGGTATGACTAAGGAGTTAGGCTCGCAAGGAACAGATGGAATGAGGATAAAAAGAGAGGAAGACTATGAATCAGATGGAAAGATTGGAGTATTGCACTATGGGAAAAGGTTTAGGTATAGTAAGAAGGAGATTGTGGCTAAGAGAGAAAAGCAGCACAAAGTGTTTGAGAAAAGTGATCCATGTGTAGTACTTTAGATCACACCGTATAGAGAAAGGAAAGAGAAAGAGAAGGATCCTCAATACAGTCTAGCAGAAGAAGGAATCCCATCTCATATCGGAATCTTTGTCGAACCCATGACCCCGTGTGCATCACCAAGATCTGAAGAAGAAACCGAAACTTTGTTAAGAGCAATTGTAGTTAGTGGAGGAATTCATAATAGTAGCCAAAATAGTGGTAGTAGCGCAACAAACCAAATTCAGTGAGCTTCACCAAAGGTAAATATTATGCAGAATACAATGGCAGGAATAGATAATACTTTAAGAATGCCTGAATTCTAGGGTACGGGGTTGGAAGACCTTGAGCAACATTTGTTTGTATGAGAAACGATATGGACTGCGAAGAATATCTAGGATGAAGCAACAAATATTGTGTAGTTAGCAACGACGTTTAGAGGTTGCACAATATTTTGGTACATGAAATATCATACTACTACATCAGTGGGACAATCAAGGACATTGGAAGAAATTGGACAAGCTCTATTAAAGGAATTTCAGAAGTCGAAATCTCAGTCCCAATATATCATAGAGCTGAAAGAAATTAAGAAAGTATAGACTGAGTTGGTTTTGTATTTCAATCAGAGGTTTAAGGATGTAATGGGTAGGTTTTCATTCCAGACTGCCGATGAACAACATAAGGAATGGTTTATTGTGTATTTTTTACCACACATATGTTGTCCCCTGACATAGAAAAAGGTCACGTTGTAGCCAAAAGCATTAGAAATTGTGATGAAGTTAGAAGCATCTCCTATAGGATATGGTGTAGGAATGGCACATGTTCAGTAAAATTTGGTTGTGCTAAGGATTCAATTTTCATAAATAATGAAAGACAAGGAAAAGTGTGAACAATTTTGGTGTATTACATGTAAGCCATAAGGTCATTGAAAAGATGATTGCCCAACATTTACGTAGTATATGGCTATAGGAGCACCGAATCCATTGGCAGGAGGAGTGGGGTATTGTGAAATATGCAAGACATGGGGACATCATCCGATTGTTTTTCCATTATTGCAGAAATACTAGAGTACACCCAAGAATTTGTTCTATAATTTTTGCAAATATTTAGGAAATGATGAGAAGGATTGTCACACATTCGACTTGATGAGAGAACGCATTGCATATGCTTACAGAATCAAAGAAGAAAATGCAGCAGCAGAAGGAGGGGTTCCATAGTATAATGCTCTGAGAGGATTTAACCAGGGTGGATGAGGAGGATTTGACAGAGGTCGAGGTTGAGGACGATTTGGTAGAGGAGGAAGAGGACCAGTCATTTGTTATAATTGCAATCAACCGAGACATTTTGCAAGAGACTGCTCAAATCCTTGCACATTGTGCATGTACTGCAGAGCATTGGACCATACGACGAAAGATTTTCCTCAACTGATAGTGAAATGGCAGGCAAGAGGGAACCAGAATTAGAACCAAAACCAGAACATACAAATGATAGCAGTCGAGGAGCATGATGATTAGCCCAGAATAGCATTTTTTATGCGTGGAGGAACGAGAACCGAAGTAGATGTGATGGAAAAGGGAAAGGGGATTAAGCAATGGATAAGGAAAGAAGCTAAGCCTATGCCATCATTCAACCCACATAAAGAGAAAGAGATATATCAGCAAGCCCGAAAGGAAATACTAGGACCGAACTCGATAACATCAACGTCAAATGCACCACTAATATATGATATGCCATCAGTCTATGATCTCACCATTCTAGAAAGGTCATTCGAGAAGGTAAACACTTTAAAATATTTTCTAAAGATTTTTTTAGAGTTTATGAAGGAAGAAACAACGTTAAATGCACTGCGCAGGATGATCGATCGGTACACCCAAGATAGAGAAGTACCTACGACAGAGAGAGAAGTGAATCAAGTATTGCTCAAGAAGAGGACAAACAGAGAATTCAAATTGAGTGTGTAGATAGGAGAGTATGACATCGATAATGTCATTTTGGACTTAGGATCAGATGTAAATGTTCTTCCAAGATAGACATTGGAAATTATGGGGAAATTCAAGTTAATTGGTCACCCGTTTAGTTGAGGTTGGAAAACTAGCATAAGATAGTACTGATCGGAAGACTGTTAGGAGTAATTGTTAACATGGATGGAGTGCGCAAAGTAACTGACTTTGAGGTCATTGATATCATGGATAATAGTCAGTCGTATCCAACATTACTCAGAATAGATTAGGCCTTTGACAATCGAACAATTATTCACTTGAAGAAGAGAGAAATGTTTTTTGAAGGAGGAAGCTTAAAGGTCACCGCACCATTAGACCCCACAGAAGCAAGAAGGTATGTGGAACCCACAAGAAAAGGAATTGATAGAATGTATGATATGACTGTGTGAATGGATGATTACGTCGACTCTACTATATATGGTGCACTTAGTTGGAGAAGCACTATCTCTTGTGCATCAGATTCAGAGGAAGGACTTGAACATTGGAAGCACAGGTTGCATGAAGTATCGACCAGAAGATATGTGCTCGCATTACTCACTTTTTGTGATAGATTGGAACAGAGGTATGTGATGCACCAAGGTTTGATGGATTAACTAATGTAAGTTCCTTTGTAAAAGAATTGAGTTGCAAATACCCAAACAACAAAGATTGTTGGCATTAGATTTTGCACTAAAAGCAACCCTAGCAATATGGTGGGAAACACACAAGGAAGGAATAGGGGATTGGCAGCGCTGTAAAACGCTGATGCAAATCAGATTTGGAACAAAAGAAATTACGCAAAAGTATACAAGGATGAGTAGTCCGACAGATCATGTTGTGCAGTGTATGGAAACTTGGGGATAGGTGTCAAAACAGGAATGGATGCACAGGTTCATACATACACTCGATATGGTTCCCAAGAATTGGTATCTAGAACTATAAGTGCATAGTGGGACAATAGATTGGGAAGAGCTCACCCGAAATTTCAAGGTAACATTTAGTTTTGAAGCTAAGTCACCCTTAGTAGATGTAGATCTACAAGTCATTAGAAGTAATATTTTATGGAATAAGATCGTATAGAAATAATACACATGTGTAGTGCGCACAAAGAATCTGTGATAGTACATGAAATAATGAGATGTTACAATGTTACTGAAGAATATCAAGAGGAATAAGATCTAAGAAATGTGAAAGTACCAGAGACTGAAGGGGAGCGTGCAGTAGAAGGTCCAGAACTCGAATCTGATGCATATATGAAACCATTAAGAGTGCGCAAAGTGAATATTGGCACGAAAGAGAAACCTAAGTTCTTGAATATTGGTGACTATTGGAAAAATGAGATTTTTGAAAAGATTACATACTTACTGTGCAAGTATCAAGAACTCTTTCCAACAACCTTTTCAGAGATGAAGGGGATAGTTGTGGAATTAGGTGAGATGAAGATCACATTAAAACCTGACGCTAAGCTAGTAAGACAGAGACCTTATCGGTTGAATCCAAAGTACAAGGAAAAAGTGAAAGCATAGATTGACATAATGATAGAATTCGGTATCATTGAGTTCGTCGTAGAGTCTGAATGGATAAGCCCAATGGTAGTTCAAGATAAGAAAACAAAGGGTATTATAATTTGTGTAAATCTAAGAAAATTGAACGATGCATATTTACATGACCCTTTTCCAACCCCCTTTACATATGAAGTGTTAGAAAACATAGGAGGGCGGGAGGCCTATTCATTCACTGATGGATTTTCCGAATATCCTCATATCAAGATTGCGCCAGACAACACACATAAGACAACATTTGTGATGGAGTGGGGAAGCTACCAGTACACAGTGATGTCATTTGGATTAAAGAAAACACTTGTTGTATTTTCTAGAGTAGTTGTTGCAACCTTTAAAGAATTTATTCATAGGTTTCTTAAAGTGTACTTAGATGATTAGACTGTGTTTAGATTATTGAAAGATCATATAGAAACTCTGGGATTGATGCTCAATAGATGTAGACAATATCAGATATCATTAAATTTGAAGAAGTGTATTTTTTGTGCATCGTTTGGGATATTGTTAGGTCATGCGGTATGCAAGAAAGGTTTGTTGGTCAATCTTGCATTTAGATATCTAGTGAACAAGCCAGTGTTGGGGGGGGAGAATTTACATATGGTTATTGTTGTTCTAGGAATATGACTTAGAATTCATTGTGAATACAAGGAAATTGAATGCAGGACTAGACCATATGTCGTGAATACTGACAGGGGAAGATGTAGGGAACCTAGATGATAGTTTACCAAATGCGCAATTATTTTCAGTTCAAATGTTAGATGACTACTTTAAATAAATTGTCAATTTTTTTAGTACAAGAATCACTCCATCCGACATGTCAGTAGCACAAAATAAGCATCTAATGGTTAAAGAATTGGATTATCAATTGATCGCAAGAAATATATATAAGTTAGACACGGATGGGATACTGCAATGATGTGTATTAGAACATGAAAGACCAATGATCCTAATGGAGGCACATGATGGAATTGCAAGAGGCCATTAAGAAGGAAAGGAAACAACTCAAAATATCTTGTACGCAGGGCTATGGTGGCCCACCCTCCATAAGGACGCTAAGTAATATTGTCAAAGTTGCGATGTTTTTCAAAGAGAGGAAGGTTGTTGCGAATGGATGAGATGTCTTTGAATCTACAAGTCACCTTTCATGCATTTGAAAAATGGGCAGTATATTTTATCGAACCAATTAATCCACTAGCAAGGAGATCAGGAGCTAGGTACATAATTACTGCAACATACTACTTGAGAAGATGGGTAGAGGAAAAACCAGCTACAGATTGTGGCATAGAGACAGTTGCATGATTCTTATTTGAGAATGTAGTTACAAAGTTTTGGTGTCTTAAAGTACTTATGAGCAATTGGGGGACTCACTTTTTGAACATGACAATTGCAGCATTGACATAAGAGTTCTAGATTCAACATCGAAAGAGCACCCCCTATCACCCTCAAGAAAATGGAACTATGTAGGCCTTCAATAAGATACTGGAGAATGCATTGAAAAAGGTATGTAATGTAGGATGGGATGATTGGGACTTAAGGATTACTGCAGTGCTATGGGATTATATAACTACATGCAAGAAGTTGACAGGTCATACACCCTTTAGATTAACATATGGTCAAAAAGCAGTCATGCCCATGGAGTTTCTTTTACCGAGTCTACACATTGTTGGGATGACAGACCTTACGAATTCGAGCACAATAGAAGACAAACTATCATAGTTACTGGTATTAGAGGAAGACCGATTTGTTGCAGGGTTCCATCAACAAGTACAGAAGGCACGTGAAAAATCATGGCATGACATACACATCAAGCAGAAGAAGTTCCAGATAGGAGATTTAGTATTTCTCTATGATAGTAAGTTCTTACAACACCTTGGAAAGTTCAGGATGCACTGGCTAGGGCCATACATGATCAGATACGTGACAGAAGCAAGTGTTGTTCAGTTGGATAGACAAGTCGTGGAAGGACTAGTTAATGAGAGTCAGTTGAAATTGTACAGGGACGACCGTCCTTCCACGCACTAGGCGAATTGCTTATGCTATATACCATAGAACTTGTATCATAGTGTACTATAGAAAGAAAAGGAGGAAAAAGAAAGAAAAATCAAGCAAAACAGGAAAAATCAAGAAAATTGTTCATAGAAGAAGTAAAAAATTGAAGAGTCCAAAAAGTTAAGATTAACAGGTAAAAAGGAAAAGAAGGAAAATGTCGTAGAAGAGAAAGAAGTAGGCAGAAGAGCGCACAGACAAAAGAAGAAAGTTGGAGCAGAGAGACGAGATCATGCAAAGAGAAGAGATCATCCAGAGAGAAGAGATCACTCAAATAATAGTTAAGAGAATTTAAGACAATCTGTTACGGGACATACAATACAAAGCTACCATGACTGCGAAGTAGTGGCACTGTGTAACCATAAATGCAAATTGGAAAGAAGATTTTGACAGGTTGAAGAATATAATGGATAATTCGTCAAAGATATGAAGTTAATGAAGCATTATAGTAGGTAATGAGAAAAACAATATTGGATTAGACGTCAAGTTTAAGCACGAAGGGAAGTTAACAGCTAGTGATAACGTATAAAAGAAAGTGAAGGATCGACAGGGAAAAGTTATTGTCACTTACATTTCAACGAGGAGTTGTAGAGCTGAGTTGTAGAGCCTAGTTGCAAAGCCCAGTTGTATGTAGAGAATAGTTGTAGAGGAATATGGCACCACCCAAAGCAGCAATGGCTTCAATATCAATACTGAAGAAACAATGAAGTCAACCAACAATGACACTTGTATTTGAAAAGGCATCGGAGGAATCCTCCTCTGTGTCGAGATTCCCCAAGGATTACATACCACCATGAAAGTCATCCGCAAAATGATCAATGTACAAAAATATGCGAATTACCCACTTGTGGAGCCATACATTCCATAGGGAGTGATTGTGGAAGAAGATATGCTAGGCCTGATACCAAGTTTAAAGTATGCCAACCACGACATTACGGATGAGAAAAAAAAATCAGAGTTAGTGTCGAGAAAGTATTTGAAGAAATACATTAGCTTCAAAAAATAGATGATAGTGATAGAACCACATATTTGGGCTATGGGGTTGAAGAAAGCAAGCATTCTAAACCTATTTGACATACCACAATTTGGGAGGATCCCATAGATTAATGCCTACATAAAAATGTTGTTGAGTTGCATGCATAGGGGCTACTTGTGGCTCAACAGGATGATGTCGATTGATACAAACTTAATCGTGTGCATTATCGTCCTACTGTCACTAGGGGAGGACCCTTCATTGTTGTTCTCTGACAGGAAGAATGAAAAGGCTTTATCAGAGAGCATGAAAGAAAATTTTCATACATTTGGAGGACAGTGTGGTCTAGATGTAGCAAGTATATGTGACCCCACACTGAGATTCACAACACAAGCATTAGCTTTTAAATTGTTAATAAAGTGTCGAAAATACCAAGTCTCAACATCAGTGATAGCGACATCTAAAAGGTGCGTCAAGGGAATCCAGATGAATTGGGAGATGTTCTTACTCAACCAATTCTTGATTGATTGTGAAGAGGAGTAGGATAAAGGCACTATGTTCCACTACGCATGGCTATTAATTCTAATTGTACTATCAGCATGGAGGGAGCCAAATGATACGTAGTTTTTTGTAGTCAAGGATAAGACATGTCTAGCTGCACAATATTAGAACTTATGGCATACTACGAACAAGGCGTGATAGATGGACAACAATGTTTCCTTTTATATTTATAAAGAAACCATTAGGGAAATCATTGAGAGGACGCCATGCATACCACCACAGGTGGTCGATGTGTATAAGGGAGTTGTGTACTTTAAGAAAGGGCACTACCATATGCATGTGCAAGCAAAAAAGGACTCGGATCAACAATGGCTACCCACACATTATAGGTTAACTCAGGATGAGATGGGCCATATCATGGTAGATTGGGACAACGAGTTGAAGATTCCACCAACAGAAACAGGGCCATCAAGGAGACAAAACCATGAAGTGGAAGATATATTTTATGAACAAAATGAAGAAGCACCACCAGGAGGAAGAAATGACACAGAATAAACAACCTAGAAGACAACACCGCGCACAGATAAGAAGCGGAAAGAACCAAAGATGGGAAAATCCATACCACAATGGATGAAGTGGAAAATCATCAAGGAAGTGGCCATCCAAGCCTTGACAAATGAACACTTGGAAAATATCAGTGATCAAGTTAAAGAATTCACAGATGACGCATTTTAGTGTGTGACACACGAGCAGGAAGAAATGCATAGAAATATGCAGGAGCATATGGCCAAGTTGTGCCAATTTCTAGAAGCAACAAAGCTCGTGCCAGTACGACAAACATAGGATGAACATACAATAGGAAATACAAAGAATCGGGAGGCAGGGCCAGAAATATCTTAGTCGTTAGCGATAACATGCAAATATATATTGATCAATTTAGCAACAGGGGCGGTAGAGTTCCCCACAATAGAGATGCAGGAACATGCAAGAGCACTAGGTCATATTAACTTAGTATTATCTTAATTGTCAATAGATGTATTAAAATAATTTCATATGAGAGTGATGCAAGAGATGAACTCGCATGAAGAAAATACATCTAATGAGTTGGTTAAGTTTACGACAGAGAATGTAGCCTTGGATATTGAATATAGCAAAGTCAAGAAGAAGCGGGATGAGGCCACACGGAAGGTCACAAGGATGCAGTAGGCATTCAAGAAGGTCTTCAAAGAACTTCAAGAGGCTAGAACAGAGATGGAGGCCCCAATTGAAGAACAAGTAACTAAGATAAGTGAAGTTATTCAGGGCTTACACGCACGTATAGTCGACTTAGAAGCACGCATGACACCATGTACTCCACTAGAAGAAAGGGAGAAAAGGGAACAAAGAGTGACCAAAGTTGTGGAGAGCATAAAGAACCTAGAGGTAGAATGTGATAAGCTCTATGTAGAAACCGCAGGCATATGGACGCAACTCACTGAAGATAAGGAGCTACAAGAGATCAGCTAGAAGACACATGCTACGCAGGAAAAGGCGTAGAAATTCAAAGAAGTAATAGGTACATTATCACCAGCAAAAGTGGTAATAGTAATCGAAAAGAATAGGAAGTTGTATTCAGAAATGAATTAGCTAAGGGTGAAGTAGCAAGCTCATGCGCAAAAGATTGAGGTACTACAAGAAGAATCCTATAGGGTGAAAATGACCTTAGCATCCACTCAAGGTATAGTCAAACAAGCAGTTGAAGAAAGTGTCGAGAAAATGCAAGCTCAGGTTATTGTCGAAACAATCAACACAATTTTGTAGAAGGAGACAAAGGTAAAGGAGAAGGCCATGACATCAAAGGAGAAATTCAAAAATTTCATTGTGAATTCGAAGAAGGCCCTAGTGGCTCGGAACGAGCCATAGGTGAGTGTTGGGGGCCTGTTGGACAAACGTTTTGGATAAGTCTTGGGAATTTCACAGGAACAGATCACGTGACATTTTGGATAAGGAGAAGCACGTGCGCAAAGCAATTGAAGCATGTTCAGGAGTCAGTGCACAAAAGGTGGAAAGTAGTTAGAATTTTGGGACATTTTGTTCACATTGTAACGGGCTTAGCCCTATTGTAAAACTATAAATTGTAATGGGTTTTTGGGTAGAGGTAGTAGTTTGAGTTTTTGGAGTTTGAGGAGTTGGAGAGTGTTTTTTTGAAGTTCTTTTGAGTTAGTTGAGTTTTTGGAAGTCTTGAGGAATATTTTTGAGGTATGATTGAGGAGTTAGCCTCACACTACAGTAGAACATCTAGGCAGGTTTGAGTAATGGTTACTGTTGCATCTTTTTGTAAGCACAGTGTGCAGTTGTAAGAAGACTATAAATTACTAATATAAGAAGCCAGTCATTGTGGATGTAGCCCAGATTGGG
The DNA here is from genome assembly GCA_009831015.1 of Picea engelmannii. Classification (NCBI taxonomy): domain Eukaryota; kingdom Viridiplantae; phylum Streptophyta; class Pinopsida; order Pinales; family Pinaceae; genus Picea; species Picea engelmannii. Next base: position 476,783 of record ML795327.1, read on the forward strand.
GTGAACCACGTTAAAACGTGTGTCTTGATGTGATGGTATGTGTGCGGTATGGATAGCATAGATTTATTTAATGTTTAGTATTATGAATATGTTACTGATATTGCGCAGTGATGATGCAAGCTTATTATTCTGATCAATGTGTTATTCATATATTATTTCATAATGTCACACACTAAAGTAATTGGTAAATGAATGAATGTCAAGTAGAGTAATGTCTCACACAGGGTATGTTTCATAATAAGTAATTGTTAAGTGATTAAAATGGTGCACATAGTAAGAACATGTTGAATGCCTCGCTTCCCCTCATCACTACAGAAACTTGGTTTTTGCAACCCCTCTAGATGCCTCGGGTGAGACTTCACTTGCTTGCAAGTGATGCTGAAAGGGTCGGTGTCTAAGGGTTTTGTTGGTATGTTATCTTTGAACCTAGGGTATTCCCACTGTGTGCCAACACCATGGAAGTATTAGTACTAGTGCATCACAAACATACTCCCAGCAACAGAGCCACAAGTAAATTTCTATAAGATATTTTATGTTTGCATGTTGTGGTAACATGACGAGCTAATAGAGTTAGGTGCTTATGCAATTTGAAAACTGTTATATTTAGTTCAAGAAAAATAGGTATACCTATAATTGAAGCAATCAATGTTTGGGAGTTAAGTGTGACAAGCACATGTGAAGCAACTATTCGTGCACAACAAGACTAATTGGAAATGTATGTATATAAAAATGTACATTTTGCATTTGGACAAGAAATACATTGAAACTATTTTTCATATTGTTTATTTTATATGATTGTTATTCCATGATGCATCTCTACAACTTTGAATATTGTCTCAATAGAGGATTGAACAGTCACAGAATTGGAGAAGTATTCCTTGGAGATGTGATGGTTTTTTATAACAGATATTTAGATCAAGCAAATAGATCACCCAAAATATTGAGTGTTGACATGATAGATGCAAATGGCATGATGACAGTTGCATTCACTGTTCACGCACACCTCATTGAAATACATGAGAAAAAGATTGTTCCTAGAGTTGGAATATTTGTTACAAATTTCAAAATTCTACCAAAAAGTGGCTATGACCTTGGTGATTGCGATCGTGTTATATCAATACTTGAATCAAGTGTCGTCGATACAATGTCTCCAACCTGTAAAGAATACAATTTCAAACTAGACACAACAATCAAGCAATTTGCAAGTAATACAGACATGTATCCAATCAACACTATTGGAATTGTCGTCATGTTCGCTAGGAAAGTTGGATCACAGTACAGTTTGCATATAAAGATGGAAACATAGAGGATGACAAAGAAATAGTATGTGTTTCCATTGTCAATTGTTTATTTTTTATATGTTGATATATCTTAGGTGAAGCTATATGACAGCTACAGTCTTTTATGTATCAATTGTATTTTTTTGAGACATATGGACATTTCTTTGCTTCATTGGAATGACAATTGCAAATAGGGAAATTTATCATTTTGCTATTTAAAAATATAACCAAGAGGAGAGATGTAAAAGAAAAGGTGTCCCGCACAACACAATCAACATTTATAATAGAACTGACAATAGAAGTAGTCAAAGATCTGAAAAACCCAATTGGGTCGAGAAACATTTTAAGTAATATAGATTGACAACTCTATCCATAAATCTCGTGTACAAGACTATTTGAAAACATATATATATATATATATATATATATATATATATATAGTAGTTCCTGCAGTATAGGTTCTCTGGCGGTGCATTGCATACTATTTTTGTCGATTGTATGTATAAAAACACCCAAAAAATGTTTATATATAAAAGGGCATCTCCGATTACATCTTACATAGTCAAACATTTCTCTTTTTTATCAAAGCAGATGCACATGCAGGAGAGTTGAAAATTACACAAACAAGTTCAAATGGAGTTGAATATGCATTTGTTGCTATCATTGTACCCTTGATCTRTTTATATAGTACATGTTTATATTRYAATATAAACATGTACTATATAAAYAGATCAAGGGTACAATGATAGCAACAAATGCATATTCAACTCCATTTGAACTTGTTTGTGTAATTTTCAACTCTCCTGCATGTGCATCTGCTTTGATAAAAAAGAGAAATGTTTGACTATGTAAGATGTAATCGGAGATGCCCTTTTATATATAAACATTTTTTGGGTGTTTTTATACATCAATCGACAAAAATAGTATGCAATGCACCGCTAGAGAACCTATACTATAGGAACTACTTCATGTCTTGACAAAACTGCAATATGAAATATATTTGCAAATGAAACCCAAAACAATTTACATGATGCGAGATTTTCGAGTACATGGAAAATTTACATTAAATAAAGACAATGTCATGCTACATGTGGGATAGAGATTGAACAAGGATAGTGTCATCGATTTTTTATTTCTGTGTACAGATACTATAACTATAATCTAGTTATTATTTTTTATATTGACGAAAACGTTAATGTGTAATAACATATACGTTGTATATACATATTGCATGTGTAGTTATGGAATACCAATAATAGTGTTTGCATTGAGACAAATGTGTTTACTGGACACTGTCAGCATTGTGGTGTCAGTCTGTTGCATTTTTGCAATTCAATTATGTCAGAATTTTGATGGACATTGGACTAGATGTTTACATGTTATTGGTCATGTTACATTTCTACATTGATATATTGTTACTAGAGCTAGATTGCAATTGGAACAACTTTAGCTATTGGATGGTTCTAGTATTGTCGTTGTTATGGAATTTGTAAGGAAGGCTTGATATCTTTAGTGAATTTGATGTTGTTTGAAGATGACATGTGCATCTCTACTATCAACGTCATAAATTGCTGCTAAAAACAATTTTGCACTATCATTGGACAAGAAACCACAACCTCATATGTTTTGATTTCAGATATTGACATGCATCTATATATTTCCTTGCTTGTTTGAATAGAATCTTTGACATTTGCATCTAGTCAAAGTAAGAATAGAACATGTAATAAAAAAAATTCATAAAAATCAACTTAGGCATTTTGATGCTTGTTTATTGATTATAGCCTGACATGGAATGATCAATGTAGTTTATTTATTTAAGCAAGTTGGTTTGGCTAAATATTATTTATATTTATACGATGTCTATGATAAATGTCTCATTAATAAACACTAAGAATAATGTTCTAATTGGCCTATATAGAATCAAATGCAATCAAACTTCAAGAAAAAAACATATTATTTTATTGTAGCATTAAACTGTGTATTTTTATTATTCTACAACACATTGTCTACAGCTGTTTGCACAAAATTGCAAAGCATGGGTTGCGTGTTTCACATATGTCCATACTCATATGAAATTTAAATGGAAAACATGAAACTTAGTGAATTGCGGACATTTTGACTAAAATCTATATATGGAAGAAATTGTCCACAAGTTTGTCTCTTGAATTCCATGATTGCAAATTTGACAAAAGTACACAAGTCTTCAATACCATTTTCGCTCGTTCTTTCTCAAGACAACATTTTTGTTTCTAAATGTTTTTTCCCATGTGATTCGGTCGATTGTTTTCTTCTATTGTTCCAATGCATTGTAAACCTTTGAGCTTGTAATAAGATAAGTACCATAGTTTATTGCTTTTCCAGGATTTTTGTTTCATCTCATTGCAAAGAAAAAAAGTTAGCATAGTGTCCCTCCTAGGATCTCAAAAAATAAAAATTATATTTTTATGCACAACTCTAGTAACTTGTATGCAATGACCATTCGAATATAACTGAAAAAAGATAACAACTATAATAACTTATCTTGGTCCGCATTACGACGAATCTTAAATGTACATATACATGTAATCAATTAAAATGCAACTTCCACTGAGTTTAGTGGATTGCAAATAGAATTCATTTTCAAGTATCCAAAGTGTTAGGCGTGCAGAAGTGCAAGAGTGCGGGATTGCAATGCAATGACTTGTTTGATTTCTCCGCACACTTCTCAAAAAATAGAATAAATGTCCTCTTAGCATGGATAGACATCTATGGAATGCGGGAGGGCTAAAGATATAGTTGTACAAAATCCAAAAGTGCATGGGTGTGCATATGTGCATTGTGAACAGAGAAGCTGCAAATAGACTGGACTCTAAATGATGTTTGTTAGTTGGTGTAAAAATGATTTTAAATTTTTTTAATATAGTCCTATACAAATAATTAAAAGATTAATAATTATTTATTAATTTAATAAAAGTTAATTACTAGTCCCTACCAAAAAATTTAATTATACATCTTCAACATAGACATATAGTCTGCACACATATAGCTTCTACACCTCCGCACAGGTATATCCCCACACAAAAAACACTTAGTCTAATAGTTATTGATGTTGTCTATAATATAATATTGTTATGCATATGCATATTGTTAAAAAAATGATTTTTATGTATGTACGTATATTAAAAATAAAATTTTATTATTAATTTAATAAAATATAATTATACATCTTTAGCACAGACATATAGTCCCCACAGATATAGTTTATGCACCTTCTCACAAATATAGTGTCGCATAGCGAACACTTAGTAAATAAAATACATAAAAAATGATGTAGTTATTTTTGTACGTGATTGAAATGGGTGTAAATGATAGAAATTATGGCTAGAGTTTATAACATAGTATTTGATAATGATGTCTGTTAGTTGGTGTAAAAACAATTTTAAATTTTTTTTAAATCTAGTCCTATACAAATAATTAAAAGATTAATAATTATTTATTAATTTAATAAAAGTTAAATATTAATTTAACAAAATTTAATTATACATCTTCAGCACACCCATTCTAGACCAGTACATCAAAACTTTGAGACTCGTACATCCACCCATTCCGCAGTTGTACATGTACCCATTCCTCACCCGTATATGCACCCATTCCAACCATCTACTACAGCTGCATAATTAAATTGCTTATTAAATTCTCATACATGCACCCATACATGCACTCGTTCCAACCATCCGTTGCACTTGCATAGTTAAATTTCTTATTCAATTTTTGTCGCCAGCACGACAATAAGAACTTGTTTTGAATGACCAATCAAAAGACAAAAAAAAATTGATTGCTCGCAACAAAGTTAAAATATGTAAAAAAGAGATAAATTTTTGGTCGACACACTTTGCATTTGCAATCGTTGTGCGCTCGTATTTCTCACAACACTTCTAATTTGCATAATAACGGAGTGATTTATTGTAGGTTGATTTGCGACGAAACAGAGGCTATTCAGGACCAACAAAAAGTGAATGTCGAGCTTTCATATTGCTTGGTTAGTCGTTTCTATTTGTTGTTCCCGGTATTATGTATCTAATTCAAGGTTGGAAAGAAAATTGTAGTAAACACTACAAGAAGAACACCTTCTTGCGGAGGTTTTTACGAAACCTCCCTGAAAAATTCTTCCCTTGGTTATTTATAGCGGAGGTTGTTAGCGAAGGCAAGCAGTCGGATTTTTTTTTTTAGTGCACCTTTATGGAACATACGCATTGGTGTGCATCTAAAAACTACCGCACCGATGCTTAAATGTTCAAACGCCCCATCATTGTTCATAATGGAGGCAGGTGATCGTAGCTTTTTGTGAAGTTTTTTTTTCTCGGTGTGCCTTTAAGGCATCTACGCACCAGAGCGTTCATGAACAATAACGCCCTGGTGCGTACTATTGGATTACTGAGAGGGGGGGTGAATCAGTAATAACGTAATTATAATCCTTTTTCTTCAAATGTTATATCGATGTAGAATTATTATCCAATAATTAGCAGTAATAAATAAACAATCACACACATGCACAGTACACCAGTGTTTTACGTGGAAACCCAAATCGGGAGAAAACCACGGAATGTTTTTTCTTATATGTCTTGAAGAATTACATTCATTGGAAGCACCAACTTCCTTTGTT
>ML795327.1:491913-562126 GCA_009831015.1 Picea engelmannii
AGGGGACCACTTTGGAGTTCATCCATATTTACTTCTTATCAACCATGAAAAAACAATAATGAGTCATATTTACATCAAACACTATTGGGTCCATTACCCAAACCTTTGTGCTACGGGTCTTTCTTCAAGGGTTGACATCAATGTCAACCAACCTTAATCAACACGTACATCTTTAAGTAGCACCACCATACTTTATAATAAAAGTACATGCACCAAATAAATCGCACCAATGTCGTTGAACAACACATACCGGTGCGTCTAATTGCCAAAAGGTGCACCGCGATAGGGTAAATAAAAAAAATATTACCAAACTAATTTTCATTGTTACAGTGCATCTCGTGTTTCCAAACTCTCAAGCAAGCATCAATGATCGTCTTTTTTCCTAAGACGCCATGTTTCTAATTCTCTACACTAACTTGGATAGCTCCATTATTGAATTCCACACATTTCCAATTTTTGGAAATTACCACAAATTTGTTTTCCTCCCAATAGTGCAACCATGCCTCCTCGGGACAGAACAGAGCAAGTAAATTATTTATTACCTTCATATTTGTATTTTCATCCAATCAAAATTACAATTTAGCTTGAAATTTGGCATTTTTTTCAATTTCGTGCAATGGAACGGTTCAACTCTCCCCGACACGGTACGTACTGTGTTAAATACACAGTGAGCATCATCGTCAGTTTGTCCATATATGTCTTCATTGGTGCCATTCAAGCTAGTGCACTGTGATAAATTACCAAAAAAACAAAGCGGTGCATCCTTCAGAACGCCCCAACATTGATGCAAAATGGACTTACACTTGCACTGGGACATTACACTTCATTAACCATGCCGCTAGCTCAACGATATATAAAATTTAGTCTAACGGTGCACCAAGTTTAAACAATCGCACCGAGGCATACCTGAAATATAATTCCCTAGAATGTCAATGTTTAAACACACTGCCATACTTTATAATAAAATTATATGCACCAGATAAATCGCACCGTTGTCATTGAATATTACGCCTCGATGTACCTAAATGTCGAAAGGCACACTGAAGTAGGGTAAATAATAAAAAAAATACCAAACTAATTTTCAATGTTACAATGCATCTCGTGCTTTCAAACTCTCAAGCAAGCACCATGCTCACCTTTCTTCCTAAGACGCCATGTTTCCAGTGCTCTACACCAACTTGAATAACTCCATCGGTGGATTCCACACATTTCCAAATTTTGGAAATTATCACAAAATTTCATTTCATCTCAATGGTGCAACCATGTCTCGTCATGACAGAAGAGACCAGGTTAATTATTTATTATTTTCCTATTTTCATTTTCATCCAATCAAAATTACAATTTCATTTGAAATTTGTGGGTTTTTTCATTTTTTTCAATTTCGTACGGTGCACCTAAACGATTCGTCTCGCCCCAAAGCGATGCATGTTGTGTTAAATAAACAGTGAGCATTGCCTTCGATGCAACTCATATATATATATATATATATATATATATATATATATATATATATATATATATACTCATCAGTGTTGTTCAAGCAAGCACACCGCGATGATTTATTAGAAACAAAGTAGTGGATCCTTCGGAACGCCCAAAAAACCAATGCACAATGGGTTTTACCCATGCCTGTACATTTCACTTCATTAACTACACCGCTAGCTCAATGATATATAAAATTTAACTTAGTGGTGCACCACTTTTAACCAACTGCACTGAGGTGTATCCGAAAAATAATGCCCTGACGTGTCAATGTTCAAATGCACCACCGTACTTTATAAAAAACATACACACACTGAATAAATCACATCAGTGTCATTTATCATTATGCACCACTAAAGACACCGCTAACATAACGATTTATAAAATTTAACGTAGTGGTGTAACCATTGTAAGCCAATGCACCAATATTATATACAGAAATGCATCGGGACATATATTTCCTGAATTTTCATAGTGAGGCATTTCATTGGACGCCTCATTCTCAGTGCTCTATCCTTTACAATGTGATGTGTCCTTCAGAACTCCCCGAGACTGGTGCACAATGGGATTCTACCCGCATCGGCATATTTCACTTCATTAATTGCACCGTTGGCTCAATGTTATATGAAAATTTAACTGAGCGGTGCACCAATTTTAACCAATTGCACCAGGGCATGACCGAAACATAACGCCTCGACACATCAATGTTCAAACACACTTCCATACTTAAAAAAAATACACACACTAAATAAATCGCACCGGTGTCGTTTAACATTACCCACTGGTATACTTCACTTAACTAACGACACTGCTAACATAACAATTTATAAAATTTAATGTAGCGGTGCAACCATTGTAATCCAACGCACCGGTACTATATATAGAAATGCACCGAAACATATATTTCCTGAATTTTTATAGTCGGTCATCTCATTGGACGCTTTGTTCCCAGTGCTCTATCCTTTACAATGCACCGAAGTACAAAACGTCGATGCTCCACTATCACAGTGGTATCGGTGCATTAATAATAACACTTTGCACTAATTTAGCTGTGATAATGAAGTTTATCTTAGAGGTTCCCATCAGTCCAAAAAACACACTGGTGTCTTAAATATGTCACCGTTAGACAACATGTCAGTGCTCTGGTAAACATGGTGCACTAGTTCTTTCGGTTTAACAAAGGACACTATGGATTTGTCCGCTATAAATTTTAGCATTGTGGTGTCTTTGTTAACAAGATGAACCGGTGTTGTTAAAATCATTGTGTCGGTGCCGATAGTCCTATGGGACGCACCTCTTAGAGGTGTTGTTGTTTTGAGATAGTGAACCTGTTGGCGACGGAAGTCACTCCTGGATTGCTATCAGGAGCAGAGCCCGACGCCCATCAGTTTTATGTCACGGTTTGTGTATAGATGGGGTGACTGAATGGAAGCCAACTCAAAATGATATCATTCAACTCCAAACTAGGCGAGGCATACGCAGGTGAGTGAGGTCTTTATAAACTCCAGACAGTGAGTCGTAGTAAAGGGTGAGCAGACGGAGGATTATATAAAAGGGAAGAGAAAGTCTGTCATAAACAGCAGGTTTCTAACAGACTGTGAGAGGAAACATCTGAAGGAAATATCTTCTTACACCCAAATGCAGGAAACCGGTGGAGACGGTAATGTAGCAACAAATCATTTGTCATAACACAATTGTACTAATTCATGCGAAACATTCGATCATGAACCCTCTGGTTTTAGATGAAACATAGATGGAAAAGGAAAATTGTCTGTCATATAACAAGATATCTCATATACAGATGCATATCCAACAATACTAGAATGTATGTTAAACTTTACAGCAGGGAGCTCTGCTCTACCATCGATGCTTACAAAAATGGCAAAAATGCCTACATATACTTGGAACTGACTCAGGCGCTGAAGGCGTGATCATATCATGAATTCAATGCTTATCGTTGAGGAGCTTCTCTATCAGAATGGGCCCTTGGTCTACCTCAATCAAATCCGCCCTCTGCTCCCCTGTCGTGCACCTCTTTAATTCAGCATGGCTTGCGCCAAGGGGTAGCTCAACCCTTTGAATATTGAACTAGCGTGTGCAGGCTTTCCTGGTGAGTCGGAGGCTCAGCGTGGCTTTCCTGGAGAGAATCGGTACAAGGGACCTTTCTTGGTCAATTTCAGCCAAGTCCTCCATACTCTGCAATAAATGGGTGATGTAAGGCTTCACCCACCCTCTTTCTCCTTTTTTGCTGAGCCGAAGTGGCTCTTTGGATTCCCGAGTGAAATCCCGACCTAGTCCACAGGTCTCTTCTCCTTTCCTCACAATCTCCTGAAATTCACCGAGACCTTTTCTTAACTCTGTATCGGGTTGCGAGGTTTCACGTTCTCCGTTGTCAAGATTTCTTGACCCTTTGAACTCCCGATCACCGATTCTCCGATGAGCGCGTGTACAGATTATCCCTCCTGGCTATACTATGATCCATGCGACCACCTTTTATATGACCTGAGCCAAACCTCTGTCGGGGCTTCGACGCTTTTGATGTCTTGATACACAAGTCCCCGAGACTCGCGATTCTTCGATTGTCGATGCGCTTTCCGTGCTAGCCCTTTGAATAAGCCTTGGTCCAGGTGACCATCGCCATATTCCCTCGGCCATACTCTCCATCAGAGTTTCACAGTTTGCGATGTCAACAAACACGCATCCTTCGGACTCGCGATCCCCTGAAACTCGATGGCTCATGGCCATTGAACTGTCAACGGTCCATCCCCCGTCACGAAAACCTACCACTTGTCTTCCACTTGCGGTCCCACATGCTAACTGGCGGTTGCCGAGACATCGTTTCTCGCGAGCTCGCAACTCCGGACACAAATCTTTGCAGCTCCAACTTATGAACCTTCGAGCTCGTGATATGCCGATGCCACTTGACGTTAACTCCCTACAAGGGTTGATCTTCTGACACCTGTCCTGCACTATGGTCCTTAATTCCATCGGGAAATCGCAGATCGCGATTCCTACATGCAAGAGTTTCTTGCCTTCAAAAACTCTGATTGTCCTCCTCTGCACGCTAGGGGTTAACCTTGGCACAACTTCTAGAGATCTAACGGCCGACGGGATTTCGTCAATCTCCTCTGTAAGATTCTGACCATCGATTTGCTTTGAGGATGGTTCTCAACTGCTGAAGACAAAACTTCGCCCGCTCACTTGACTTGCTGCTACAAAATGGGATTCTATTGGGATATGCTCAGGTGCTTCGCGTGCAAACTACAGGCCTGGGTACGCCTAATCCTGAGACAGGAAAAATCGCTAACATTAGGCTCCATGGGGGATAGAGTCGTCCCTACGATGCTCTAAGAACCCATTCCGCAACTTCAGTGCCTTGCTATTGGGCTATGGAGTCATTTATTAAGCCGAAAACATACAGAAAGAAAAATCAAAGAAGTAAAAGTCAATATTTACAAACAGAGGAGCCGCCTAGGGCTCAAATAAAACATTTTTTTAGAAAATGCCCATTCACTGGGCTATTGAAAACCTCTTCACCCTCCAGATCCTGCAACCCATAGGTGTTGTTGGAGAAAATCTCAGAGATTTTAAAGGGGTCGATCCAGAGGGCGTCGAACTTGTTATGCTTGCCTTTGTCCTGTCTGGGTGCGTCCCATTTAAATACCAAGTCCCCGACCTCAAACTCCTTTTTCTTGACCCTTCTATCAAAAGCCTGCTTGATCTTCTGTTGATGATCGTGGGCCCTTTTCATGACCTGTTCCCTGGTTTGCTGCACTTCCACCATTTGATGAATCCTTCTGACCATATGGTCAGGCTCCTCCTCAAGATCCTGGAGGAATTTTGCCACAAGTAAGGCTAGCTGAGTAGGGAAAATGGCCTCTGTCCCGTAAACAAGTTGGAAGGGCGAAATGCCTAGGGACTTCTTTGTTGTCACTCGGTCAGCCCACAGAGCGAATTTGATTTTTGCATCCCAGGCCCTTTTATTGTCTTCCAATAATATTTTAATGAGCTTGATCAAACCTTTATTGGAGGATTCCACCAGTCCATTTCCCTGAGGATAATAGGGGGTAGAGTGAATCAGTGAAATCTCAAATTGTTCACAAAACTTGACCAGAGGCTCAGATTTGAAGGGGGCGGCATTATCAGTGACAATTCTGCTAGGGCAACCAAATCTAGCCATGATATCCTCCAGGAGGTTGATAATTACTTTGTGAGAAGTGCTTCGGGTGGGGACAGCCTCTATCCACTTGGTGAAGTAATCTGTCGCGGTGAGGATCCATCTGTGTTGGCCACTTGAGGGAGGATGAATCTCTCCGATGAAGTCCAACCCCCACTGCTGAAAAGGCGCTGAAACTACTACATGCTTTAATGGCAGAGATTTGAGTTGTTGCTTTCCTGAGAACCTCTGGCATTTGATGCAAGCTCTAATTTCTCTGCAGACGTTAGGGAATAAAGTGGGCCAATAGTACCCAGCCCGGAGGACCTTGTGAGCTGTGATCTTCCAGAAATGATGACCTCTGCAGAGACCGCTATGGAATTCAAACATAACCTTCTGGGCCTCTTGCGGATCCAGGCATCTTAATAATAAACCTAGGAGGTCTTTCCAATATAGGGTTTGGTCAATGAGGCAATATTTGACCGCCTTGAGCTTTAGAGCTCTCGCCTTGCTTTTTCCCAATCCATCAGGAGGCTTCAATTTTTGTAAAAAATACAAGATATCCTTGTACCAGTCGCAAGCTGCTAGTGGTAAGGCACCCTGAAAATGCTTGTTGGATGACTCAGCTTGCGCATTGACGAAGTTAATCCCCAAGGCTTTGCAATTGGATTCAACTAGCAGTTTGGCTAAGCCCTGTCCCTTTATTAACTTGATGGGCTTAATTTCTAGATCAAATTCTAGAATCTTGGCGATCCACTTACCTCTTTTCCCATCCATGTCGGGCTGTATAAGAATGTCCTTCACAGAGGTTGTGGGGACATATGCAATGATCTTTGAGTGAAAGACATAGACTCTGAAAGCTTTGAGAGCTTTCACCAATGCATAAGACTACTTTTCCATGATCTCATACCAGAGTTTTGTGTCTCTTAATGCTCTGTTGAAGAAGGCGATGGGTTGTTAATGCCCTTCCTCATTTTTCTGCAATAAGACCGCCGCCACTGTATCAAAAGAAGCAAAGGAGAAAATTAGGAACTCTTTGGAATAGTCAAGACTAATAAGCATAGGTGCCTCAGTCAATGCCCTTTTAACCTGGTCAAAAGATTCCCTGGGTTCAGCGGTCCATTTCACTTCGCTTCCCTTCCTGAGCATAGCCGTGATGTGTTTCACTAGCTCGGCAAAATTCGAGACAAACCTCCTTAGAAAATTAATTTTACCCAAAAAGGCCTGAACCTCTTTTTTAGACCTGGGAAGTGACAAGGCTTGAATTGCCTCCACCCTGCTGGGATCAATTCTCACCCCTGCTGCCGATACTATATGTCCTAACAGTTTCCCCTCCTTCATAGCAAACAATGATTTCTTGGGGTTTAAGGATAAGCCATACCTCCAACACTTCACGAAGACCTTTTTCAAGTGGTAGCAGTGCTCCTTGTCTGTCTTGGAGAAGACTGTGATATCATCCAGATAGATTACCACAAACTGGTCCTTCTCCCCTATGAACGCTATATCCATAGCTCGCTGAAATGTTGCTCCTGCGTTCATCAATCCAAAAGGCATTTTGGCATACATGAATGTACCCCAAGGAGTGGTTAAGGTTGTCTTCTCCCTGTCTTCAAACATGACTGATATCTGATTATAGCCAGAAAACCCATCGATCATGGATATCCTGGAGGCCCCAATTACCCTCTGCAATATATGTTCCATCTTAGGCAGGGGGTAATTGTCTTTCTTTGAACTTCTGTTGAGATTCCTGAAATCAACACAGAGTCTGATTTCTCCACTCTTCTTTCTTACTGGGACCAAATTGGCCACCCACTCAGAATATCTCAAGGGGACGATAATTTTGGCATCTAACAATTTCTTCACTTCTTTCTCCATGACAGGTAGCAACATGGGATTTATCTGTCTCAACTTCTGTCTGAATGGTCTAGCCTCTTCCTTTAGTGGGATCTTGTGCTCAATGACAGATGTGTCGTAGGTCTTGAGGTCTTCATATGTCCATGCAAACACATCAGCGAACTCCTTTAGCAGCTTAGTATATTCGGCCTTTTGTTCCCCGGTCAAACTGCTTGACAATTTGACGAACCTGGGCTTCTCCTGTGAACCAATGTTACATTCGGTTGTCTCGGTATCTTCATTTGAAATCTTGCCCTTTACTGGCACATGATTCCTGTTGAACAATCTTTCTAAAGGGACAAGTCCCCTCGGAATGTGATTACTGGGCAACTGAATGATCTGATGATTAGCGATTTTATTTAAAAACTCCTCAGGACGAGAGTTTCCTTTTAAATCGGGATCTTGGTCAATATGCAACGTAGAAAATTCATCCACTGATTGGAGAAACCTTTCAAGTTCAGAATCATCTTCAAACACCTTCCAATGCTTGACATTGTCTGGCACCGAAGGCCTATATCTTATATCAACATCATTTTTTATCCTAGGCGGCAGAGGAAATTTGAGCAAACTGGCTGAGACAGCTAGAGAATCGGCCAAAGTATTTTCTCCCCTCGGGATGAAAGAAATGTTAAAATCCAAAAAGAAATTATCAATAAGGTCCCATACTTCATTTCGATAATTCCTGAGCCAGGAATTATGGGCACGATAAGCATTCCTTATCTGCTGAATAATCAACTCAGCATCTCCGAATATGGTTATCTCTTCAATTCCCATTTCCTTTGCGGCCCTCATACCCAGAACAAGAGCTTCATACTCTGCCATGTTATTGGTGACTTCGAACTCTAGCTTGTATGACAGGGATATGACTTCTTGACAAGGTGATATGAAAACCACTCCAGCACCAGCTCCTTCGCTAGAAGAAGCTCCGTCAAAAAACATCTTCCACAAAGAAGAGCTTTGAGGGGAAATCGGATGATCAAGGCTAGGATGTTCTCTGATTTGTAAAGAGCTTTCAGGGGCATCGGTAAGCTGCAACAAACTAGACCCCAATTCGGTGTCAAGTCCAAAGATGGGGTGATTGGTAGGGTCTGCCTCATCACTGACAATATAGGCTAACTGAGCTTCTCTATATAACCTTCTTTGTTCCCCTCCGAAGACCAGAATGGTGGCATATGTGAGATCCATCTGTAGTGTCCCCCCAAGCTTTTTGATCCACGATCTAGACAACAGCATACCGAATTTGGGGGGAACGTCGGCTACCACAATATCCATAACCACGCTTTTCATGGGCAACTGAAACAGGGAAACCACTAGGTCTTTGATGACTCCTAAACACTGCACTCTCCTTGAATCGAAAGAATATAAATCATGATAAGTTCTTGTCACCTCCAGTCCCAATTCTTCCATGACTACCTTGGGCATAAGGTTATGGGAGGCTCCTGAATCCATGAGGCAGTTATGCAGTACTTTATCATGTATGTTCAGGGATGTGTAGAAGGGGGGGGATGAGACATCTATGTATTCTACCATGGGGCCTAAGACGACAGCTGGCTTTTCATCTTGGAGGTTTTCTGAGTCAGAGGGAGGCTGAGGAGACTCGGATCGTAGCAGCTTGGAGAGGGATTTTTTAAAATCTTCATTTTTTACTAGCTCTGAGAGGGGGACAGGAATCCTGATTTTTTGAATTTCATGTTCGAAATTAAAGGATGGAATCGGCTTAGGAGCTTCCCTTACCTCAGTGATGGGTTCTTTGGCTGCTGGCAAAGCACTCTGAGCTCTTTTATCTTTAGTAGGTCTTTCTGCTATGAGGGGCTGGTCTGGGCTATCAAATTCTCCTTCTTTCCTTTGCGACCTGAGATTATATCTGTTAGAGGTGTGGCCTGCCCTTTCTCCTTTACCTAGCTCATGGATTTGAATGTTCATCAGGGATTTTTCATATGCAGACTGATTCAAATGGGGAAAAGGAGGAGCTTCCTCAACACTGTGAATTTCGGGGCCAAACTCGTCTATCTCCTCTCCTTCCTCATGACCAACTAAGTTGTTTTGGAGGGGGGTTTGAACCCTTTGATCTTATCTGTCCTTTCCTCTTTGTTCCCTCGGGAAAGCCTGAGGCATATTATTAGCAGGTCGTCTGAAACCTCTATTATCAGTGTTCTAGGGATTTCTGTACATGGGCTTCCCTTCTAATTCCAACCTTTCTACCTTGGCAGCAAGTGATTTTAGTGTTCTAGTTGTCTCATCTGTCTGGTGTGGCAGGGGAGAGGAACTGGATGAGGGAGCTTCAGGCCTGCTCTTGGATGTACTTCTATCACCTACATTCCTGAGTCGATTGACAGCCAATATTTTAGATTCTACCTCCACTACAACATCCTGCATGAGGGCCAGTGTAACAGCTCTTCTCTCCCTCAGCAGCAGGCAGAAATCCGGATCAAAAGCACTGGAGTAAGTGATCCTAGCAGAGGCTTCGGAGGGCTTTATCTCAGCGGGGATCCTATTGTACATTTTATTAAATCTCTTGGATAATTCGGAGACAGACTCTCCTTCCTTTCTCTTCAATGACCCAAACTCTGTCATGTAATACATGAAATCCTTTTTATCTCCCCATTGTCTCAAAAAGGCATTGTCTAGTGCTTCAATCCCATCAATGGATCCAGGAGGCAGGGCCTTGACCCATTTTCTAGCCTCACCTTGGAGGCTATGGACAAAAATCCTCATCCATACGTCTGCATGCATGATGACATTATCATCTGTGAAACTGTAGAAAGCTTCTAGGTGTTCATCTGCAGTTACGTCCCCCTCACCCGTGAACTTGGGTAGTTGCTTGAGGTAACCGTCTGCCGGAAGGGCATTGAGGGGCTGAGGTAACACAAGGGGAGCATACCTAGCGGCTATAATATCTTCCATTCTGGTCATAGAGGGGTTGGCACCAGCCATAGGAATATTAGGTGGCGGAGAACTTGGAGGAGAAGGAGTTCACGAAGGGGCTGCGGGAAATGAGTCTCGAAGTGGAGTGGGAAACAAAAGTGGGTTCAAGGAGGAAACTAACGAGCTTAAGTTAGCAGGTGCTCCTCCTCGTGTAGGAGTAGTAAAGATAGGAGTGGGGAGATCTTCAATAGTCCCGGCCCAACGCAAAGGTACATTTTTAGGGGAGATGGGAGTGACAAGGTCTCGTCCCTCCGATACCAGACCAGGAGAGGAAAACTCAACAGGAACACTCCCAAAATTTAGGAAATGGGAAACTGCAAAGACAGGCCTGCTGGGAAGTCGAGGAGAAGAAAATGGATTTTCTACAGAAAGAGATGGCGGATTACCTGGTTCAGCGGTAGAAGCTCTTTCTTCAGGGGCCTTTCCCTTTCTGAGCACCGCCTCCGGATCTGTTCCAGGCATAGCTAGAGGCAGTAGTGGATGAGACCGCGTATGTCTACCTCTGAAAGCCACAATTAATAGAGCAGGTTCTCCCCAGTGAAGTCGTCACAATGGAGTCGCCAGGTGCATAGCAGAAATCTCAATAGTTCTGATATCTGATGCACCTTTAGAATCAGCTGATCGTTGTCGT
Source organism: Picea engelmannii (assembly GCA_009831015.1). Lineage (NCBI taxonomy): Eukaryota > Viridiplantae > Streptophyta > Pinopsida > Pinales > Pinaceae > Picea > Picea engelmannii. Next base: position 503,001 of record ML795327.1, read on the forward strand.
TTTGCCCAGGGAAAATTTTCAATTTCGTCCCTGGCAATGGCACCAGAAATGTTGGCGATGGAAGTCACTCCTGGATTGCTATCAGGAGCAGAGCCTGACGCCCATCAGTTTTATGTCACGGTTTGTGTATAGATGGGGTGACCGAATGGAAGCCAACTCAAAACGATATCATTCAACTCCAAACTAGGCGAGGCATACCCAGGTGAGTGAGGTCTTTATAAACTCCAGACAATGAGTCGTAGTAAAGGGTGAGCAGACGAAGGATTATATAAAAGGGAAGTGAAAGTCTGTCATAAACAGAAGGTTTCTAACAGACTGTGAGAGGAAACATCTGAAGGCAAGATCTTCTTACACCCAAATGCAAGAAACTGGTGGAGATGGTAATGTAGCAACAAATCATTTGTCATAACACAACTGTACTAATTCATGCGAAACATTCGATCATGAACCCTATGGTTTTAGACGAAACATAGATGGAAAAGGAAAACTGTCTGTCATATAACAAGATATCTCATATACAGATGCATATCCAACAAGACTAGAATGTCTGTTAAACTTTACAGCAGGGAGCTCTGCTCTACCATCGATGCTTACAAAAATGGAAAAAATGCCTACATATACTTGGAACTGACTCAGACACTGAAGGCGCGATCATATCATGAATTCAATGCTTATCGTTGAGGATCTTCTCTGTCAGAATGGGCCCTTGGTCTACCTCAATCAAATCCGCCCTCTGCTCCCCTGTCATGCGCCTCTTTAATTCAGCATGGTTCGCGCCAGGGGGTAGCTGAGCCCTTTGAATATTGAACTGGTGTGTGTAGGCTTTCCTGGTGAGTCGGAGGCTCGGCGTGGCTTTCCTAGAGAGAATAGGTACAAGGGACCTTTCTTGGTCAATTTTAGCCAGGTCCTCCATACTCTGCAATAAATGGGTGATGCGAGGCTTCACCCACCCTCTTTCTCCTTTTCTACCTAGCCGAAGCGGCTCTTTGGATTCCCGAGTGAAATCCCGACCTAGTCCACAAGTCTCTTCTCCTTTCCTCACGATCTCCTAAACTTCACCGAGACCTTTTCTTAACTCTGTATCGGGTTGCGAGGTTTTGCGCTCTCCGTTGTCAAGAGTTCTTGACCCTTTGAACTCCCGATCACCTATTCTCCGATGAGCGCATGTACAGATTAGCCCTCCTGGATATACTATGATCCATGCGACCACCTTTTATATGACCTGAGCTGAACCTCTGTTGGGGCTTCGGTGCTTTTGATGTCTCGATACACAAGTCCCCGAGACTCGCGATTCTTCGATTGCCGATGCGCCTTCTGTGCTAGCCCTTTGAATAGGCCTTGGTCCAGGTGACCATCACCATATGCCCTCGGCCATACTCTCCATCAGAGTTTCATGGTTTGTGATGTCAACAAACACGCATCCTCCGGACTCGCGATCCCCCAAAACTCGATGGCTCATGGCCATTGAACTGTCAACGGTCCATCCCCCGTCGTGAAAACCTGCCACTTGTCTTCCACTTGCGGTCCCACATGCTAACTGGCGGTTGTCGAGACATCGTTTCTCGTGAGCTCGCAACTCCGGACACAAATCTTTGCAGCTCCAACTTACGAACCTTTGAGCTCGCGATATGCCGATGCCACTTGACGTTAACTCCCTACAAGGGTTGATCTTCTGACACCTGTCCCGCACTATGGTCCTTAATTCCATCAAGAAATCGCAGATCGTGATTCCTACATGCAAGAGTTTCTTGCCTTCGAAAACTCCGATTGTCCTCCTCTGCACGCTAGGGGTTAACCTCGGCACAACTTCTAGAGATCTAACGGCCGACGGGATTTCGTCAATCTCCTCTGTAAGATTATGACCATCGATTTGCTTTGAGGATGGTTCTTAACTGCTAAAGACAAAACTTCACCCGCTCGCTTGACTTGCTGCTACAAAATGGGATTCTCTTGGGATATGCTCAGGTGCTTCACGTGCAAACTACAGGCCTGGGTACGCCTAATCCTGAGATAGGAAAAATCGCTAACAGAACCTACCATAGGGCGTATGATCTGTTGGTGGCACACCGGTTGATTTTAAATGTTTTTGCAAAAAAACTTTAATTTTGGATTTTTTTAAATACACGTCATTTATATATGTATATGTTTTATAATTTCAATTTATTTTATCTTTATATATGTGTCTAACAATATTTGTATGTGAATCAAATATTATGATGATGAGAGAAGGAGGCGTGGCAGTGGCAGGTCGAGACATACGCATTTGTGCGTCAGTGGGAGGCCAAGGAGAGGGATAGGGAGGCTTACCCTCACCCTATTTGACAGCATACACAAGACCTTTTGATGGATATTATACTTTTGAAGTTTTATCAAGAGGGTACATCCCTTAGGGGGGACTTTGTATTGTTATAGTAGTTGATCCGTCGTTGGGATCATGTGAGACAAGGGTTCAAGGTTGCTCCCAATATGTGGTATCATCCCATGGAGGAGAATGTATATTTCATCACTGGGTTGTCTGGGAGGGGGGTGTATTTTGCCCATTTCCCTGTGCTACCGCCCGATGTTGCAGGAGAGACCCAACTGGCATATGTGCAGAGATATGTCAGTCTGGATATTCTTTCGACTGCGGAGTTCTAGGTTTGTGGTGGTCAGCTGCAGATAGGTACATTTTAGAGAGAGGATGTTAGGTTCTTATGTTATATGCTTGTGTCACTTTCACAGTATAGCTCTAATGGGAAGCGCATTAGTTTCTCTATGTTGGATTATGTATATAGATTATTGTGGGAGCCCCATTTTATTAGGTGGGTGGACGTTTTTTTGAGATAGTTTTTTCATGCATTAGATTGTTGTTCCTATATTTTGTCTGGATGAGATTCTTCCCATTCGCATATGAGTTGTATACACTATTTGTTTACAGGGTTCATGCCACTCGGCCAGTGGTACCCTTTTTTCCTACTAGGCCTATTTTTGATGCATGTATGTGCATGTGGGGGAAGTTGATGCCCAAGAGGGGCCAGTTCAAGTTTATCATTACTCCGGTGGAAAGGGAGGTATTTGATTTATTGTCTAGAGAGGACAATAATGTCCTCTATATTGTAGAGTAATCGTATGCGAGGATAGATTGGAGAGGATGTCCAAATATCTGATTTACAGTAGAGGAGCCACTAGATGAGAGAGGTAATATTATCATTATGTTTTGATCAATCTATTTGCATATTTTTATGTCTTATTTAATGCACATGTAATTTATTGTAACATTTTGTTTCAATTATCTTATAATCATTATCTATTATTTTGCAAATATTGGCACATATACTGGGGATGCACCTCCCCAACATGAGGATGAGGTGATGGAGGAGGCAGAGGAGCAGCCTCTAGTATTACAAAGACCCCATATGCCACGCAAGTCGGATAAAAGAGTGCGGCTAGATGTGGAATATGAGCTATGTTGTGTCATGACTAGTCGTGGAATGTTACATGTACCCCCTAGAGACATATTACGGGTAGAGGCACTCTCTACCACATGGAGGCATTTTCCTCGTGACATGATGATGTTGATGTGTCATATTGTTGATATTGTCAATCTCATTGATACGTTGATGGTTGGTGCTCATGATCCCACTACATCTAGCTCATAAGCAGAGCCATCCACATCCTCTACTCCACCACATGGTCCTCCTCCTCCTTCTCCCGATTCTCCTCCACATGAGTCGACTACAGCATCTATCGATCCTCAATCCATGTATGATCCTCCTCCTCCTCCTCCTCTTGTTTCCCCTCCACATGTGTTTGAACATGCCTCCTCCTCCTCCTCTCCCTCCTCTTGTTTCCCCTCCACATGTGTCTGAGTTTGTATCCACATATGATCATCCCCCTCCCCCGCCTCTTCCTCCACATGTGTCACAAGCTTTTGATGCTTTGGACACTATGATCACATCGGGTATTTTTTATGCACATCTTCATGATATTGATATAGAGACACTTGATAGTGCACTTATGTCGACGTTTGTTTCTGAGATATTTGTTCTTGATAGAGGCTCTACCTCTAGTAGTAGAAACACGAATGCACCTAGCTCTGGTGGTGGACCTAGCTAGTAGTGGTAATGATTGACATTTATACTGTTTTTTTTATATTTGACTGGAGATCTATATATAACATGTTTATTGTAGATTTTTTTATATGTATGTTTGACATGTATATTCATATGTATATCGCTCATGTATATTATGTTTTTCACATAATGTTGTGATTGTTATTGTTTTATTTATTTATCAAAAGTAATATGAGTATGTTAATGACGAGCATTGTTAATGATTTCTTTGTTTTTAAGTGAAATTTGATACGTATCACTCATTTAAATTTATAGTTGTTATATAATGCTTAATTTTATTTTTATGAAAGCGTTTAATTTGGATTGTGATTGCAAAAAGTTATAACCATTAATGCCATATAATGTTTAATTGTTGTTCAAGGTGAATTGTTTGTTGTCCAACAAGATACAATATGTTGATTAAACGTGTTTAGAAACAAAAATACTTAAATATGATGAGTGAAATGATTTTGATTTGAATATTTATGTATTTTTTCATATTATAATAATATTATTATTATTACATAATTATTCACTAATAATAATGTTGATGATGTAATAATAATGTTAATTTTTAGTTTTTATTATTCGAAGATTAGAAGACAAAGTTATAATATAATTGATTACTAAAATCACAATGATTATATTTTATTAATGTTTAATTTTTCCAAAGATTTTATTAATTTATATTGTCCAACTATTATAATATATGAAATTTATTGGGCGCTTGGACATGATGATTGATTCCCTGTCAAGCGAGCCCGTGAAGAGTCGATGCCCAACATGTTGCCAGTCATTTTCCTTCATAGTTCGCCATGATGGAAGTTTGGGTTCGCCTCACATTTAGTCTCTTTACTGTTAGGATTTCAAGGTTAGCTAGGATGCATTCACTGTCAAATTTTGTTGAAAAAGACTCTGGTCTACTAGCTTGGCCATGAACATTGCAGGCCACATGTTATGGTTTCCCTACATGTGGCAGAATAGGTGGCACGTTGGATGTATATGTGGACATGTGTCGCTTTTTTTATATCTTAAGGTAATACAAACTCTTTTTTTTATTTACCAAAAAAATATATATGAAATTTATTCAATTAAATTTAAAATAATAAATATAGAGAATAATAATACATTTTTATCTATACACTTTCAATAAAATGGTTTCACAATGTTTTACTCTGATACAAACTTTATACATATTTTATTAAAAAATAATATCACTCAATATTTTATAATTAGTATTTTAAGAATTAGTAAAATTGAAAAAAGATTCTACACTTTTAAATAAGTATGGATCATTAAAATTTTCCTTAATTCTGACTAGGTTCTAGAAAAAGACTCTTTTATAATTTCGATGTCCTAAATTGACACTTATTTCAAGGGGAATGCAAAAATAATTATTAATATAAGTTTATATGATTATAAAACTAAAGGATGGAGTGGAATAGGTGAAGGCCATGATAGTTGCACTAGTTAAGGTGGGGAATGTCATCAAAGTTGGTAATGCCAAGTACACCATAAGTAATGTAGATGTTGCACAAAGTTATTTTGTTGGAATTGTCCTTAAAAGTTACATCAAAGTATTTTTTTTTTTTAATTTTGATTTTCTCAAACAATAAAAATTTTGAGGTTTGAATATTTTTTAATATATTCATTTTTCGTTAAATAAAATATAATTTAAAATAAATCTTTACTATTGTATGCCACCAACTTTGTGATATCTCAATTAATGTTTAGTAATTCAAAGGTTAACATAAACATATTGTAATACAATTTAACATAAATTTGTTATAATAAACAATATATATGATAATAAAATATATCAAAACCAAATCTTATGATTGTACGTCTATTTATTGCATTTTCAATATGGTGGTTGTAAATGGTTGTTAACTTTTCATATCCAACATAATTATAAAATGAAGGAAAAAATAAAACATAATTGTCCATTATAGATACCCATAATAAAATGGCACATCCACAATATAAATGTCCAAACAAATCATTTACATGAAAGTAGTCTTCGTTGCCATCGCCTCGATTATCTTCCTTGCTTGGCATTGAAACAGTGTTGTTCTCAAAAATATGTTTAGATTGTGAATCATGTCTCAATACGAACCACCAATCCCCATCCAACACATCTAGGTAAAAAAACACTTGGTTGCAATTTTTTGGGAAAACATAAGGCTCCTTACTTTCAACCCACATTTTTTAAGAGTTAATACATATTATCCCACTATCACGATCTTCCTTTACATTTCTTCGTTCGAAAGTATCCCACCACTTGCAACAAAAAATAACACATTGACAATAACTCCTAGTCCTGGATAATCGTGCGTGGTGTATGCACATATTCCATACAACATAAAAGACCTCTCCATTGGGATGGGTCTTAATACATCATATACATGTATCCTTTCCCATAATTGCTTAAATTCATCGATCAGTGGTTGTAGGTAGACATCCATTCTCTTCACTTGTCTTCTACCCGGGACTATAAGATCCAACATAAGATGTTCATTCTTTACATACAACCATGGGGGGATATTGTTATTCATCACTACCACTAGCCAAATAGAATAGTTGGTGTTTTGGAGGGAATACAGGTTAACTCCATCCATAGATATGCTCAATCGAAGGCTTTGTACTTCATCCTTGAATTTATCGGGCCATGTATCATCTATATGCTTCATGGCTATTGAATCTGTTGGGATTCGCATAACTTCTGGCTCAGTTCTATATTAGGCATGCCACCCTAGCAACATGGATAATTGTTTGCAACGAAAGAGCCTTTGAATCATTGGAATTATAGGCATGTGCCTCAATATCTTATGAGAAGGACCATGTGCCTTACCCTTATTTTTTTATTTATGGTACCTGTCATGCCCACATTCTGGACATATGTCTTTTTCCACATATTCATTTATGTATAGAATACAATCATTTTAACATGTGCATGGTATGATATCTACTCAACACCCAATATTTTCAGCATTTGCTTTGCCTCTGCGTAGCTATCAAGCAAGCGATTATCACTCGGAAGTACCTTGTCTTTTAATAACCTACAATTAGTGGGCAATGGAAATTTACACTGTCAATAAGCATGAATAAAATCAATCATTTTCTTCTTTCATTGTGTGACGAGATTCCTTAAAAATTTAGGGGACTTAATGGTTAGTTACCTCAAAAGTGATGAGAAACATGCGTCTAGCATACCATACATTGCTTCAGGTTGTACAGAAACATGATTGTCCCTCATACTGGACCAAATAGAGGGGTGGTGGAAGTATATTTTAGGATTTCGTAGAAGGTATCTACAACATCAGCATCATCCCCTAGTTCATTTTTATAGAATGCATCTAAGAACATTCCCTCCATGGCCTGGGTATCCCACAAGAAATCATCCATACCAACATCTATATCATTGCCTTCATCCCCAACATGTGAAGAACTAGTGTTAGTATCGAGGTTTTGAATTGGTGACTCAGGACATATTGGGAATTGAATAGGTGGTTGTTTCAACCATTCTCGGTATGTTCCCTCTCCGGGCTCTTTTTGTTTAGCAGCAAGCTCGCAACTTGACATCATAGTGGGGTGCAATGGTAGATGGTAGATAGGTTGATCATCATCATAATCTTAATTGTAAAAATATTGAGCATTACATTGATAATATTAGTAACACAATGCTTTTAATATGTTCAAACATTATACTAAACACTTATTAGAAGAATGGAAATTATTTTCCCAATAATAAACATGAAACCAACCCCTTTATAGAACAAATTTCCAATTAAGCAATACATTTACATTACTTCTATTGAAAATCCAAAAATACAATTAATTAATCATTTTTTTCTTACGCCCTACGAGGTTGTCTACATAAAAGAGATCAAATTCATGGTGTAATACAATTGACCTAGGCTGGTTGCTGGAAGATGGCATGTTAAGATTGGTAGGGTAAAGAAGTTATCCATTTTCATCAAACATTTGCTTGTGGTATCTTTCTCTTGATAAGAGCTTGCAGAATTTTGGGACCATGGGAATATCTTGAGCATTTGAACTCGATCATGAATCTTGATCCTCCAAAATTCAATGAACAATTATTAAACTGCACTTGCATACATAGCATAAATTCAATGAGAAAAATGAATTATCGATAAAATATAGACATATTGCAATTGTCCTGAGAGAACTTGAAGGAATTCCAAAGATATGAAATGAAGCGACGTTGGAATATGAAGAATTGGTCATTTGGTATTATAATTCTTTTTTTCCTACATTTGAGACAAAATCGTCATCTTGGGTAGCATAGAACAATCTAACTTCAAAAATAACTTCGAATAACTTTTATAACTTGATAGCACACTTAAAAAATCATCGCTTTTTTTTAACAATATCGTTGTTTTTTTTTCTGCCGAGCTATACGATAAATCCCAATCTAACTTTACAAAATATGAAATGGTTACTCAATCCTTGAAAATATCCTCCTTGAACATCGAAAATGTGAATTTGATGCTCATCCCCTCTCTCACTCTCTTCCTCCTTCCCTCCCTTTCTCTCCCTATATCCCCCCCTCTCTCTTGCATCTACCCCTCTCTCCCATTCACTTTGTATACCCCTCCCTCTCTCACTCATTATATCCCCTTCCCTCTCTCTTCCTCTCTCTCTCTCTCCCCCACCAGTGCACTTTATCATTTAAAGACGTATCGGTGTGTATGTATAAACAAAATGCACCAATGCATTTAATTGAGATAAGCATTGAATATTGACCTTCGTTATTGCCTCCACAAAGCAAAACCTCTGCAAATCTTAAATACGGATGTTTTCATTTGCATTGTGCAAATTTAACTATCTTACGGTGCGTTATTACTTACACATCGCTTTGGTGCATTATTAATTACATGTCGCACCGACACATTTCAAACTGTCTAGCGCACCAACTGAAGCAAGTTAGAAAAATAGTGTGCGCTTAATATCAATACTTTGAAATTTATTATAAAAATAAATTGGTGTGTTATGAATACCACATTGGTGCGATATGCACGACATAGCACACCAAAAAACGTAACTTGTGAAAAAAACAGCGCATGCATTTATCATCAATGCGTCAAAATACACAACAAAAAAATGAACGGGAATTTGAGTTTTTGTTTTTATAAAGGAAAACCATATTCATTTTTTTATTGTTTGCCAAATTTTAGAGAAGATATTTGTGCAACAAAGATTTATTAGCAAAGATTACCAAGTGGGTGGATTTTTTTTGAAGAGTCAAATTCAACAAGGGGTATTGTATATCACATAGAAATATGCAGAGGAGAATTTTAGGTATATGATTTCATTCTTTTAATCATCTTGATCATTCTCCTATTTAATTCAAACAATTTTCAGTGCATTCCCAAAATAAATGGTTTCATAGTTACCTTCAATGTTGGAAGCCCTAATTTCTTGAGTGTTCTTGTGTTTTCTTCTGTATTTCACAAGAAGAAATTTTTTTAAACACAATTTCTTTATAGGGTTTGGTTATTTATATATGGGTGTTTTCTATCCGTTGCAATGAAATCACTCATTGCATTGCATCCGAAACTGTTATGTCGTTGTCATTTTTTTAAACGTCTTTGCGATGACCGGTGCGCTTTATACATAGTAAGTGCAATGGAGTGTATTTGTTTGTAAACAAAACAACTTTATTTCAATTTGAAATATTAGTAAAAATCATTTCCGTGGTCGGCGGTGCTCATGTTATCAAAATATGCACCGGGTCACATTGTTTACAAAGTGCACCATTGAGTTTATAATGGAAAAAATATTGTTTTTAAATGGAAATTGTCACTTCTTAAATTTGTTCACTACTCGACGATGCGTAATAAATAGTACTTAGGAAGTCGTGTTTTTCTTAATTCATAAAGCACCAACTGACTACAAAAATTTGTAAAACATTTTCAATTTTTTAATGGCACTATTATACTTTATCGATGTATATATGTATTTATGATGCACTGGTGCATATAAATATTTTTTGACGCCCTAGTTTGAATTATCTTAATATACGCACCGGGATCTTATTTTTCTAAAAAATAATAATTTTTATATCTTCTTTTTTTTCAGGGAGATTTTGAAAATTCCAAGGGACAAACAAGAGGAAAATGAAGACGTGTCAGCCGGGAAGTCCAAAAAAGTGTAGAAGAAGATGTTAAAAGAAATGAATATATTTTCATCACAAGAGGAGTCATCCCAACTACAATGTGCATTAGAGGTAGGTAATCATTTTTTTATTCTTTTATGTACATCAAATTTAAGTATCGTGTGAAATACTAATTTTAAATTGTTTTATTACAGAAAATAAAAGAAAATAGAATCCATTCATCACATAAGACAGGAGGATGAGGAATAAAACGGTTGATCGCAAACTTTGTGAGTATTTACATTTTCGGCCTTTCTTAAGATTTCATGTTTGTTGTGATATTTATATTTAAATAATTAATTTACACTTGTCCATGGATGTCTTCTACTAGGTGCTAACATACAAAGATGAGCCAACCCATGAATTGATAAACATTGGTTTAAGTATGGGTTGTGAGTATATGTTGAAGATTGAAAGTTTAATTGAACAATTTGTAAGTAGTTATGTTGGTTAACTTCCCTTGTTTTATAATTAATAAAAAAACAAGAAAACTTATACTGATGATATCGACTATGCTTTGTCATGTCGTATTAAACAAGCAGGAAACAAAGTATGGAACACAGACATCAGAGGAGATTTTGAAAGAATTCATGAAGCATGGCTTCATAAGAATGTGTATTGTTTATGAAAGACTTGGTGCTAAGGTATGTTTTTTTATTTTCGCAATCATGTATATTCTACTATATATAAAAATGTACATATATTTATTACAATTTATTTCAATGTTTGTAGATGGAAGATGAAAGGGAAAAAAAATAAAAAATAAAACAAGCCGCTCAAGAAAAAATTATGTAAAAAAACCAAAGTACAATATCACCTACAAATGATGAAGAAATGAGGCATGCACGCAGCTCGAGCAATGTCAACAGTTCAACTAATGAATGACAATCAATATAATTGAATGCTACTGTAAGTTGTATGTTTTGGAATATTTGTCTCTGAAAATCATGGATTTTGTTTAATGTACTCGATATATTGTCTCAATTGCATGAGGACATGTTACCAACAAGTGTAACAATTACAAATTGGTTGCAAATTGATTATTTTAGTAGACCTTTATGTTGTCCCTTTTTGTATGACAATGGGTCTCTTATTCATATATAATAAAATGGGTTGCTTATTTCATTGCATTATCGAATGTTGTAAAATGTTGTGTTCCTGAATAATTAATCTATGGATGATTTACATTGTTACAAATAACAGAGGATTAATTGGTTGGATAATGCATTAATGCAATTATTATATCGAAATCCAATAACATGAATATAAAACAATATTATTATAAAAAAATATTTGATTTTGAAATAATTAATTGAAATTTTGTAAAAAAAAATGAATTAAAATATATACATATCAATGCATTGTATTCTTTTGAACTCACTAGACAATGTGTGCCATAATATAGACATTGGTGCATTTTGAGGAATCGGACGCATCGGTACATATTAATTAGAATAATGCACTGGTATGTACTATTGAGAAAATGCATCGTTCTGTAAACGATATAACGTACAATAATATTTATCGTTTCAAAATTGTATGATCCTCATGTTTGAAATATTAACCGGGGCACTAAAAAAGTTTGTGCACCAGTGCATAAGTTTATTATACGCACCAGGAACCTAAATATTATTTATGCATTAGTGCTTTTACTATATTATACGCACCGATGCATACTAGAAATAATGGTGCCGACATATCGGTACATACTAATCTCATGATAACATGATCGCATCGAGGATAACTATAACTTAATTTCACCATGACGGATTAATCATAAAGCGCATTGATGCTAACTATAACTTTATCGCACCGGGGCAGAAAAATCCTAAAGCACATCAGTGTGTCATAAAAAAACAACGTGGAACTGGTGCATAGTAATTATAAGAGCATCGGTACTCTGCATATGACGAAAAAGGAAGAACTGGTGCATAATAGTTATAAACGCACAGGGGCATTTTTATTATATTAATGTACCGGTACATTTTATTATATTAATATATCGGTGCAAGTGTTTCAATACGGCACTGGTGCGTTTTGACAAGAAAAGCATCGAAAAAAAAAAAAAAAAAAACCTTCACCCGCCCAATTTTTTTTAGTTATCTGGAACATCCACTAAAACCTCTGTGGCCAATAGAGGAGGTTGTAGCAGAGGTGTTTTTTTTAATTTTGCTAAATTTTGTTACACTAAAAACCTCCGCTAGAAGGTGTTCTCCTTGTAGTGAAATACGCATATTGCAATTTGGCATAAACTAACTAGAATTTTGTAATGTATTGTTCATATGTTTCACGTATAGCAAAGTTCATTGAAAAAAACACAAGTATAATAGATAAGAAAAGAAACCACCAGTTTTCTCTGCATAGCGTATGTACCACATCTTCCGACAACAATATTGTTTCATGCACAATTTGAAGAATGTCCATAGGCAAACTCTCTTTTCAAATTTCAACAATATGACATGGACATCTACTTTGTCCAGACTATTAGATGACGAACAATACAGATCAATAATTGGTATTGAAACAGTGAATATCACTGATGGAATGCAGACCTGCAAAACACATGGCTAGCGGAGCACTGCGTATACAGCTAATGCAAAGGACTGTAGAAATCGTCAATAATCACTACATTAAAAATTATTTTTGATAATGAAATTTCTGAAACATAGTCCATTTCCAAAATAATTTCATATAGCATTTTCATAAGTATCCTAGTTAGAAGGAAAGAGTTTCTCACCCAGTCTAGGGATTCCGCACTTTTGCATTTGCAACTGTTCAGCACCATGGATTCTGGCAAGCAACCTAACTTGCATGATAACCAAGTCATTTATGGCAAGCAGATTTGGTTGGATTTGCCATAAAATGAAGGCTATTAAGCAATTGTGCAAAGTAATTGTCACGGATTTCTATGAGTTTTCTAATGCCTTCTATTAATCATTTCGCATACCGGTAACTAAGTCAGGTGTGAAAAGAGCATGTTAGTAAATATTCCCTATGCACTTGGCCTTTAAAGCAATTTGACCTTCATAATGTACTATTCATAACATTCACGTATATCAAAGTGCATTTAAAGAAACACACATATAGAAGATACAGTCTACAGAGGGTCAATAGACAAAATTGGTTGCTAAACTTAAACAATATGACATGGACATTAACTTCGTAGAAACTGTCAGGTGACAAGGACTGTAAATTGATAACTAGTATTGAATTTGTAGACATCCTCCATCCACACCATGTATTAATTCAAGATGTAACCACATCCCAAAAAACTCACTATCAAACGCCTCTTTACTTATCCATTTTCGACCTTGCATCGATTCTTTTACTACTATATTATTGATCTGAATTTATGAGCGGAATGAAATAAATAACAGACTAAATACAATAACATAGAGATATGGAGAACAACAACATATATACAGTGAACAATAACTTCTATTGAATAAATAAAATAGGTTGAAACTGTAGAACTGCAGAACTGAAAACAACTTTCTCGAATGGTGGTAGTTATCTCTAAGAAGAGATGTGGCTGCTAAGCGCATTCGTCTGAGAAGAATGATTACAATGAGGTTGCATAGGCCTTTTTAACATTACTCATGAATTCCAAAACCCTGTACATCCAAAAACCTAACCCTAGGATATGAAACACCAAAAGTTATGTGGGCCTCGATGGGTAAGTTGGTACCTCAACTTTTTGGGGTCATAACTTTTGCATGCGACCTCCATTTTAGGTGCATGATAGCCCGTTGGAAAGGTATTTTCGAGAACTACACATTATGCCATAAAAATATGACTATGTTCACAATTTGATTGTGGAAAGCCAAAAAAACACTATTTAGGGCCCCAAAACGGCCCTGGAAGTACATAAAAATGCACTGACATGAAAAATTCCAAAATAAGCCAGTTGAATTAGGTGGGAGGCCAAAAATATCCACCTGGAAGTTGTGTAGGGATTCAGATAGCCCCAGAAGTGTAGAAAACACAATTACAAATAATTACAAAAGAATGTGTTGAACTAAAACTGTCAAGATGAGCCAGTTGTAATAGGTAGGTGGCCGCCAATATCCACCTGGATCAGTCCTCCCCCCTTAGGAAGAACTAGTCTCCATTGCGTTGAGTGCCCCCATTAGGTGAGGAAATTTATGTTCAATTTGGCCCTAGGTGAGCCATTTTCCTTGGTGTAGGAGCTGCCCTGCCTTGACAACCTGATAAAGTGGGATCCTCTGCTGGCGAGTGCCCTTGACATGTGTGTCCACTATCTGATCAGTGGATGCATGTTTCATGCAATCAGATTTGATCTCTATTGGTGTCAAATGTTATGCAATCTCTAAGGTGTCCAATAATGGTGTAAAATATGGTCAGAGGAGGTCCACATTGAACATTGGGTGCAAGCCAAGGAAGGGGGGAGTGTTGAGCTCAAAAGAATTATCTCCCACAGCCTTGGTGGTAGTGTAAGGCTCATAACGAAGTGGACAAAGCTTCCAATGGGGCCCTGTAAGGAATTATTTCTGAAAATGTAACCATACCTTGTCTCCCACCTGAAACTTGTGCGGTACCCAGTGTTGCATGTAATTAGCATTAGCTTTCTACAAAATCTCATGGACCTGTTGGTGGATGCGTTGAATCTGCTCAATGAATCTCGTGGCTTTGTCGGCCTTAGACTGAACATGGGAATATTCTATCTGTGTAGTTGCAAGAGGTAGTGCAACATCAATGGGACCCAAGGGTTGGAATCCCAGCCCCACCTGAAATGGGCTATGGTCGGTGGAGCTATGGAGAGCCTTGTTGTAGATGTGTTGAAAATAAGGAAGAATCTCATCCCATGTACGTGGATGCTTAGAGTTATACATGTGAAGGATGTGCACAATCATCTAATTGATGACCTCTGTATAGCCATCGGTTTGAGGGTCAAAGGTAGTGGATTTAATGAGCCTGGTGTCCAACAGTGACCAGAGACTCGACCAAACCAAAATGTGTTGAGGAACCTGTTGTCCCGATCGAAGATTATGGTTAGTGGTATCCCAAAATGGACCCACACTTGTTCGAAGAAGAGCTTGGTAGTATCTAACATTGTGATGTTCTTCTTGCAGGCTATGAGAATGGCCATATCTGAAAACTAATCAACCAACACAAATACTCAATCATTGCCTTGCTTGGTGTATGGAAGGCCAAACATGTAATCCATCGATACGAATTCCCAAGGCCTCTCGGGAGTAGGAAGAGGGCTGTATAATCCTTTCTTCTTGATGGTTGGCTTGGAAATGGCATAGGCAGTATAAGATCTGATATACTTGCTGACGTCCTCTCAAAGTTTTGGCCAATAAAAAAATTTCTGTAGAACAGCCACAGTTTTCACCATGCCAAAATGTCCTGCCATCTGACTGTAGTGAGCCTCCCAAATCAGTTTTGCACACTTTCTTGCAGGAACAAAAAGGTGGCCTAGATGACATAACAGTCTGTCCTGAACATGAAAATCGGTGACATTCACGCATGTACCCAAGAGTTGATAGGTGGTGGTGAAGTCAGGATCTTGCTGATAAAGTTGGGGCCACTCAGATGCCTCATGCCCATAGGAATGGAACATGGTGGTGAGTGCAGCCACGGGAGGTCGACTGAGGCAGTCGGTGACACGATTTGTGCTCCTTGTATTATACTTGATGTTGAGAAGGAACTTTTGCAGGTATGTGGACCACTTCTGATGGCAGTCGTTCTGCAAATTCCCATGTGTCTGTATGAACTGCAGAGGCTTGTGATTAGTGTGGATGATTGTCTCATTTCCCAGAATGTAATGTTTCCATTGACAATAGGTTTGTACAATGGAATACATTTCCTTTTCATAGGTGGGGTATTTCTGGACAGTATCTGAGAGTGTCTCACTATGGTATGCTATCGGATGACCATGTTGAGTGAGAACTGTGCCTATAGCATAGTCGGATGCATCAGTCTCAATCTCGAATGGTTGTTGCAGATCGAGTAAGGAGAGTATTGGATTTGAGCACAAGCGATGCTTTAGATCATAAAATTCTCATTGTTGTGCCTTACCCCAGGAAAACTTTTCATTTCCACCACCCTTGGTCACTTGGCTGAGGGCCCATGCAATATGGGATAATCCCAACACGAACCGTCGGTAGAAGTTGGCAAGTCCCAAGAAGCTCCAAATCTCAGTCAGTGTGGTCGGGGCTGGCTAGTCACAGATGACTTAGATCTTAGTTAGATCCACATGTACCCCATGTTCATCAATAATGTATCCCAGGTATTGGACCCTGTTCATGCAAAAGGAGCATTTTTCCAAGTTGGCATATAGGTTGTGTTGCCACAGAGTGCTCAAAACCTATTGAATATGTTGCATGTGCTTATTCTGAAGCATCTCTTGGATATGACGCTTGATTTCATCATTTTCCATCGACGAGTGACGATAAACTGGTCCATTAGGCAGCGGTGCACTAGGGGTTATATCAATTGGGTGCTTGACTTGGCAGTGCGTCAGTACCCCTGTGGGTCAGGAGAATATGTCTCTCTACTCTTCCATGATTTTGTCCACTTGCTTCTGCTGCAAAGAGAGGCTCTGTGTAGAGGTCGTGAATGTGGTGGCAACCTTATTCTTACTATGAGCATGGATCACAAAGAAGACGAACTTCTTGGTCTGTGAAATGACCTTATTGCATTGCTTAGTAGAGATTAAAGAAATAGCAGTAGGCAGCACTACCTCTGGTATCTTGTACAATTGTCTACCCAAAGTAATAATAACACTGCAGGGTCTAGACTTATACACATCATGTCACTTCCACAAATATGGTTGTCCTAAAAGAACATCACAAACTTTAAGGGGAGAAATATCACACAATACCTCATATTTGAAGGGCTTGATGTCGTAGGGAAGACGACATTGTTGGTTGACGGGGAGATCCCTTCCTTGGAGAAGCTAGTTGATGGTGTAGGGCTATGAGTGCGGTGTCATCTGCAGGTCCAGCCACTTGAAAACCTCTGTTGAGATCAAGTTCTTCTAATTTTCGCTATCGACAATGAAATCAAGTGGATCCCCCTTTACCCACATCTTTGAGTGAAAGAGTTGTTCCCCTTCATCTAGTTCTTCTGGTTCACTTGGTTAGACTTTAGTGGTAGTGACAATAGCACTGGTTTTGGCATTGATAATCTACTTCACTCATTCTGTATTTGATTCAGAGTCAGAATCTACCTCTGACTCAAAAGCTTTCATCTCAGCCACCAGCGACTGCTTGGAGCGACATTCTTCGGTGTTGTGCCAAGGGATTTTATGGTATTCACACCACTTTCCCGTGTCCTTCTTAGAATTATCATTACCCTTCTTGTGTTGCGGCTTGGACTAGTTTCCTAAGAGTGGCCATCTTTGCTCTATCCCTTCGGTTGTGAGGAGTTTGTAGATCCAAACTCTCGCATCTTTTGCTTAAATTTCTGCTCAATCTTAACAACATATCTATAAGTTGTACCCAATGATGCGATGTCCAGAAAATCCATTTCTATTTGAGTGTATCTATGTATACAACCACAGTATTTGAGCAGAAAATGTCATTCAGAGTCCTTGATACCCAATTTGGTGCACAGGGTATGGGAAATATTGGTGAAATCTGGTATTGTCTAGTCCCTTTCCTGACGCAGGGTGGTCCATATTGTGTATTGGTCCTCGTATCTTCCAACATGGTAGTATTGTTATTTAATGACATCCCTAAAGGAATACCAAGTGGGGGCAAGTGCAAATATTGCAATTTCCTCTATGGCCCTTTGCTCAAAGTAAGTATCCCACCAGTCCTTAACATGGAGGACGACCTTCAGGAATGCAAAAGTAATATTTTCCCTATCAAAAAAAGTGTGGACCAAAAAATACCCTTCGAGCAGATTCAACCATTTATCTATAGCATCCGCATCTATCAATCCTTCAAATAATGGAATATCAAAGTTTACTTGCACCTTGAAGGGGGTTGCATGGTGTTACAGGTGAATCCTCCTGCGGACAAGTGGATTCCCTCTTGGTCTCTAGACTCCTAAGGCCAAGACAGAAAAGTGCTTAACATGGAAACTGACATCCTTTTAGATCTAATTAAGCTAATGAATGAAGAGGAAGAAGAAAAGTGTACCTTTTTTAAATAGCGTTTGACCTTGCAAAATCCAAGTTGAGCTTCAATCCCAAGTTCCTCGATAGGTCCTATAGCACAATCAAAGATACAACAAACTTCCTATTCTATTGAGATTAGCTCAAATACAGATCTATCTAGTGAAGACAAGTTCATGTGGAACAAACATAAACTTGAAAGAAACAGACCAATCATGTATGTATATTAATGAGAACAAATGAAGAGTACTTATAAACCAAACTTGATGAAGGTGCAGCAGCTTCTTCCAATTCTCTTTGTCCAACCCCTTTTCTCAAGTAATCTAGATTGATTATGCTTCAATGGTGCCTCACTTATGAGATCATAAGTTTTGTATAATTCACAATCTCCATATCTTGTATATTACCTATGAGATCATAGGTTTCATATCTCCAATCTTTTATGTACCTTTCACTATGAGAAGGCCTCCCTATATAAACTTGGAGAGGCCCAACCACTTGAGAGATATTTGGGATAAGTTAAGGATTCCTCTCCTTTAGTTGAGGATCTTCCTTAATATCATGCCTTGACCTTCTATTTAAATCCAACCACCTTCAGAAATTGAGGGGATTCTTCCCTGATTTGTCTCAACAAACCAAATTTCGCTCAGAATGGGTAGCGCTCCCCAAAAATGGGGCACAGAGCATTGTATCACTCCCCCAAAGAGGCTCAAGGAGAATTAACACTCCTTGGCAATGCATAGGGGATCACTGCCTTCCAAATTTGATATTTGAGTGGTTTTTTCAATGGCAAAAGGTTTGTACTCCTTGTTTCCTGTTTTCTCTTCTTCCAAACTAGCCTTTGAGGTGTATTAAGTGTCCTTATGATGTCGTTAGAGGCATGACATAGGCAATATGGTAGTATGATGTTTGCAACACTTGCAACACTTATGGTCAATATGCGACACTTGCAGACAAGATGTGACACTTACAACACTTGTAATGACGACACTTGCGACACTTTTGAAGTGAGTAATTTTGATGTGTAACAGATTGCCCCCCAAAGTGCAAAGTTAGAAGACGTGATGACTAAAGTACTTTGTATACTTCTTCAATCAAGGGTATGGACGTGGAGAACCTAGTAGAAGCTACACACAACCATCCAACAAACATTAATGACATGTTTCAAACCCAAGGCAAGCATACCTATGCTTGAGTGATAAAGACTTTTTAGGTATGGCCGCCATAAAATACATTGCGGATCCATAATTATATTGATAAAAGGTATATCCATTGAATATACAATGTGGATCTATACTCCCATGACCTGAAATAATCATAGCCACAAAAAATACATGGTGGATCTATGAAACAACAAGACATAGCCACGACCAATACAAAGTGGATCTATGTAACAATATATGTGTCATAGTTCAAAAGAAAACTCCTTCGCAACCTGGGAAAAGTACATATAAGAGTGATGACTCAACCCAGGGTCTTCTTATTGATCTTGATGTAGTACAAATCTAACCATATGAATAGATGTCATGATGTCGAACATGGTAGAAACCACTTGATTACCGGTCAATGAGGTAAATCGTTAACAAGTGCGAGGGAGATCACCATTGATGTCATTGATTCCCAAGGTACTCTAGTACATTCCAACGAATGTGAACGAATGAGATGAAGTCGAACATCTGTGGAATCACCCAATTAGGGGTCAATGATGTAAACCCCTTGTCAGACACGAGGAGGCATGCCATTGAGGCATGCAGGTCCCAAGGTACTAACTGGTTTCTATGTCTAGTTTCTGGATAATGTGTTGAAGTCGACAGGAATAGACTCGTTGAAGGAGGGCCTTGATGTATCCTCCATCAACGACACAAAACTGACACAGAGATGTAAATTGGTAGATCAAATGAACATGGACTGACATGGGTATTGAAACAGGAATATTTGTGATGGCTGACTCTCGAGGCAAATACTTGAACACTAAGGCACAACAACAGAAACATAACATGGACCAAAACTTGATGATGTAGTGGATGATGTGACTTTCGCCGGGTGACCCAAAGGAGTAAAAGAAACTTAGAGGATTGGCTCAATGCATAGGTTCAGTGGATTAAAATGTGTGCAAAGACAAAGTGTCGTGTTCAAGGGAGACCGTAAGATTTACTGGTAGTGTTCTCAAAAACTGCTTGGCTTGCTTCTTTCAATTTTTTCCCCCATCCAGATAGACAAGTACCTCTTTTTAATTTTAATGAGCTCAAGGAGGGTAACACATGCTCGATATAACTCACCTTCGGTAAGTTCCTCTTCCTTTGTTTAACGAACTGGAAGAAGTAAGTGTTCGGTCTCATATGAGCCCTTCAATGTATGAATGTTTAACGAGTCCATAGAAGGTAAACTCGGTGGTTTTTCATATTTAGAGAGTCTGAAAACAACTTAAAGACGACTCCAATGTTGTCCATTTTCGTAATGTTAGTATCGTGAGGCCGAAAAAGAGATAAATTATCACTTGAAAGACGCCCTTTCAAACCTTTTAACGAGTGGGAAAGGAAGCAAGATCACTTGACAATATTTTCATGTTTAGACAGTCTGAAAAGAGTTTAAAGAAGACTCCAGGGGGTTCCTTTTTTGTATAGCCTTTACGAGTCCGAAAAAGTGATAAAAGTCTACTCGATTACATTCTCATGTTTTTTTGAGCGCGAGAAAGAATAAAGACTAAGCTCGGTACTCTACCCCCAGCTTGAAAGCTAGTGGCTTAACTCCATAATGATCATCAAAGGTTGGAGACATGTCCCCCCAAGCTTCAATTCATTCACTGACTTTGAGGTTGTCACCAATTTCTATACTAGATGGAGAAAAAGGATAAGGGTGGATGAAATGAATGTTCAAAAATGATACCTAACGAAAGACTCGACTCGACATCTACGAGATCTGGCGAAAGGCTCGACCTGAAAAGAGAGGTGACTGTTTCATTTTTTAACGAGCTTGACACAAGAAAAGAACTATGCTCAAGGCTCCGGGTTCAGTCCCCAGATATATGTTTCATTTTTTAACGAGCTTGCTACAGAGATAAAATCTAGGCTCATGGGCTTCTATCTCATTTTTTAACGAGCTTACCACAGAGAAGAGAAACTATGTTCGTGGCCTTTGTTTCATTTTTTAACGAGCTTGCTACAGAGAGGAGAAACTATGCTCGTAACTTTTGTTTCATTTTTTAACGAGCTTGCCACAAAGAAACAAAATTATGCTTGTGGCCCCTGTTTCATTCTTGAACGAGCTTTCTACAGAGAGGAGAAACTATGCTCATGGACTCTTCTTTATCATGGATTCCAAGAGGATAATGCTCTGGAAGGACACCATTTCAAGGGACAAAAATCGATCATGGCTTCCAAGAGATATTCACTGGATGGAAGAAGAATGCTCTGGAAGGAACACATGTTGAGGGCCATGTCAAGAGTAAGGAGTTCAGGCTCCAATAGCCCTACCAAAGAGATCACCATGTCAACTACCGGATCTAAGTCATCAGAATTTGAAGTCATGGGAGACAATGCCACATAATTGACATGTGGCAGAGGTGATATCGACTGAATATAAGACCCGTTTAGGGAGGTCATTGGGTTGATGGTCAATTCAGGGCCAACAAGAGAAAGTTGATCAATATTCACCATTCTTCCATCGTGTGAGAAAGATATCACATGAAAAAGAGTGGACACAATATCTTTCATGGCATATACATAATCTCGCCCAAGGAGTAAATCGAAATCCAAGGGGTCCTGGACTACCATAACATCAATAAAGATTGTTTTCCCTCCCAAAGTTACTAGAAATTGAGGAAGGATCCCTAAAGGGTGATTGGTTCTTCTATTGAAAGCGAACAAAGTCTGGGTAACCGGCACAAGCTTAGGATAACCCAAATCTTTCCAAGCAATAGAGGACAAAATACTAATGAACGAACCTTCATCTATCAGCGTATGAGGAACGTCCCGACCACAAACCTGAACTAGAATATTAAAAGGAATGTGAGAGGGGAGACGAGGTTTAGTTATCCCACCCCAATCAAAAAGGATGGCCTCATTACTTGGAGGGGTTTTTGTAGGAGAAGGATAAATCCACCCCGGCACGGTAGATCCTGTATCAACGAGAAAAATGTGGGTAGAATAGGGTTTACTCTCTAACGGGAGAGTAGGATCGATCGATGATGAGATCGGATCAACCACCTTGGCACTCTTCAAAGGAAGAGTGGGATTGACCGATGATCTAACCGAAGCAACCAATTTGGTACTCTTCGGATGAAGGGTGGGACTGACCGATGAAGGGACTAGATCAGTCACTTTAGCACTTGTCAGAGGAGGAGTGGGATTGACCAATGAAGTAACCGGATCAACCACTTTGACACTTCTCAAAGGAGGAGTGGGATCGACCGATGGCGGAGTCGAGTTGACTAATTTGACACTCTTAGGATGAAGGGTGGGACTGACCAATGATGGGACTGGATCAGTCACTTGGGTTTCACTTTCCAAAGTAAAAGTGGGGTTGATCGATGACGGAACTGGATCAACTACTTTGGTGAGTGGTGCAACTGAGGATGAAATTAGATTGACCGCCTGATAAACTGGATTGACCGGGGATGGAACCGGATTGACCAGTCCATCAACTAGTGATGGGTTGGGAGAAAGCTTACGATAACCTTTTGGAAGTTGAAGTTTTTCCAAAAGAGAAGAAGCCTCATCCATATGAGGACAAAGGTGAGAATAATGATCACCTTTGCATAACATGCAAGGGAATTTGGCAGTTATCTTCTTCTTACCAACATTAACGTCACTAGTTGACGGGGCATCACTAGCATGACCATCAGAGGCCGATGGCGTGGAAGACCACATTTCTAATACCTTGGGAATACCAGGGAAATCCCTCATAAAGTGGTTACCCTTACAAAGACTGCAAGGGAATTCGGGTTTCAGATTCTTCATTTTAATCTTGTTGACCTCATCAAAACTCCCAGTACTATTAATAGTAGTTGGTTGCTTGGATCCAACATCGGATGTAGTTGGAGGCTTGGTCCCTTTCTGGTTCTTCTTCTTCTTCTCTTTTTGTTTCTACTTCTTCTTATCAATTTGGCTACTCGCTTGAGAGATTTCACTAGGCAAAGAAGGAGAAATGGAAGGAGACCTGACGGGCGAAGAAGGAGAAAGGTTGACATGAGGTTGATGTGGGGGCTGTGTGCTTACATTTGAAGAACCTGCATTCGAGATGACTGGAGTGGAAAACAACCATATCTATAACCCAATTGTGAGACCTGGAAGGCTCAAAGTAGCGATGTAAGGAGGACCAACATTTTCGTAAGAAGGAAAAACAAAGGGTTCTCCTGGAGCAGGAGTTGCTCCATTGGTAGTTTCAGGAACTGACGCCATTAAAATAAAGATCCAACTTAGATTCTGATAGGGAGAACAAACAGCACATGCTAAAAATCTAGTAAGAAAGTAAGCAAACAAAGCATTCTCACAATGAGCACACTAGTTGGTGATGAAATCCAATGTCATGGGAACAAAGTAAGAAGGGGCTGAGATAGAGCGGATGGAAAATTTACGTTGACAACCTGCTTAACAGACTTACACACTGGTGTAAGCTCCCACACATAATTGTGGGTATACCCTCCAAGGAGCCCAAGTGAGTCTGGCCAACGTCGATTCCAGGTACCGTGAATACTTGCCCCTCCACAGTCACCTTGTGTAAAGACCCTAAAGAGATAGGCCACTAAGGTTACCAACTACAACAGTGATGCCTAGGGAAACAGTTGATAGTCTGATCCATGCGTAAGGAAAAGGTATTTAGCTTGAAATAAACTTGAAAGGCTTCCACTCATCACTGTGGGTATACCTTCAAGAGACCCCCATAATATGCGCAATATCTGCACCAAGAACAACAAAGAAGGGTGAGTAACTCTGCTAGTATTAATGAGACCTCGTGATTGACCCTTTTGTGAGAAGGGCTTCCCGGGACAAAATGCAGCAATTGGATTTCACTGCTCCCTAACACAAGATCCTATGTTTGTTTGTGGCTTTGGAAAGTTATCTTTCACACCTATTCCAAAGCCCTACAACTAATCTAATGTAGGTTTGCTACCAGAAAATGTAAAAATGTCTAATCAATTTTAGTTTAGCGCTTGATTTTTAAGGCTGTTGTTACTCAAAAGGAAAGTGGTGTGGACAATATGGTGTTTTGAACGACTCAAAATTTATGCAAAGAGATGAAGATGCAATATTTTCATTTCGATGAAAGATATGCTATGAGAAGGAGAAAACATTCATCATTCTAGATGCACAATGTCCCAAAATGTCAAAAAACATGCAATTCTGCTACTTCAAATGCAAGCTAGTTTCACGACCCAAAAGAAAGAATGCATTCAAAACAATGAGAACTGGAAGAAAACAAGTATAATATTGTTCTAACAAGAACTCATTCAAGTATCCTAAAACCAACAAGCATCCAAGGAGTACAATGAAATGTAGAGAAGAATCTAAGAAATGATAGGGAGAAAGAGAAAACACTCAAAATTGTCTCGACAAAAACGCAGCTAGAAAAGTCAATTTTACGTTTCTAAAAGAGGCTTCAATATCTAATCAATACAAAAGAGAGTTACAAGCATCAAAACCCATCAATAAAAAATCCAAACCACTCCCAAACCAACCACAAACACTGGGTAAAGAATTCCACAAAACAGGCTGAAAACATCTGAGTAAAAGAAGGCAATTTCACTCAAAAAAGACACTAGCGCTCCCCTAGAAGGGTGCACAAAGTGCTGCAACGCCCCCTAAAACACTGTAGGGGAGCACTGGCTCTCTGGTATGGCCTAAAGTGGGGCGTTGATGCTCCCATAAACTCATAAAAATGCACAAAAAACTCAGCCAGAATGCTTGAAAATTGGGGAATTTTCTAGTGAAGGTGGGAGAAGGTTGTTAGATGATAAACAACCATGAATTGCTTGGGATAAAGACATCAAAGATCAAATGGAATGGTGCAAAATATCTCTGAATATCCTTACAAAAAAAAATTCACTTAGTCAGATAAATGAGAAGAAAACGACAAATTGACTCTAAATCGTCAAAGACAAAGAGTTATTCAAAGTAAGGAAGAAAAATATGTCACAAACCCAAACAAAGCATCATGAATTCTCAGAGATAAATTTGTTGGAGACCCAAACAAGGATACACTAAGGTGATGAGAACCCTAAGCAAATGCAAACAAGAAAAAATGGAATCAAGGACTAAACTCCTGCAAGATCTTAAACAGAAAGAGGGCAGCGCTCTGATGTAAGGGGCACCAGAGCATTCCAACACTCTGTGAAGGCTTGTCAAGGAGCGCTAGTGCTCTGATAGCAATGGAAGGGGAGCGTTAGGCTTCAAAAAGTTTAGAAAAATACCCAAAAATC
This sequence comes from Picea engelmannii, assembly GCA_009831015.1. Classification (NCBI taxonomy): domain Eukaryota; kingdom Viridiplantae; phylum Streptophyta; class Pinopsida; order Pinales; family Pinaceae; genus Picea; species Picea engelmannii. The sequence continues at coordinate 528,776 of ML795327.1, forward strand.
CAAAAATTCAAGCAAGTTCAGAAATCCAAAGTGTATGAGATGAAATGAAGGGTCAATCAACAAATCTAAGAATCAAGGACACAGTATGAATAAGATCAAAATGAGCAAATGCAATCAAGATCTAGGAAGGTGAATTCTAGTGGAGTCGCCAATTCTGTTATAGGTGAATCCTCCTGCGGACAAGTGGATTCTGTCTTGGTCTCTAGACTCCTAAGGCCAAGACAGAAAAGTGCTTAACATGGACACTGACATCCTTTTAGATCTAATTAAGCTAATGAATGAAGAGGAATAAGAAAAGTGTACCTTTTTTAAATGGAATTTGACCTCGCAAAATCCAAGTTGAGCTTCAATCCTAAGCTCCTCGATAGGTCCTGTAGCATAAACAAAGATACAACAAACTTCCTATTCTATTGAGAGTAGCTCAAATACAGATCTATCTAGTGAAGACAAGTTCATGTGGAACAAACATAAACTTGAAAGAAACAGGCCAAGCATGTATGTATATTAATGAGAACAAGTGAAGAGTACTTACAGACCAAACTTTCTGAAGGTGCAACAGCTTCTTCCAGTTCTCTTTGTCCAACCCCTTTTCTCAAGTAATCTAGATTGATTATGCTTCAATGGTATAAGTTTGGTATAATTCTCAATCTCCATATCTTGTATATTACCTATGAGATCATAGGTTTCATATCTCCAATCTTTTATGTACCTTTCACCATGAGAAGGCCTCCTTATATAACCTTGGAGAGGCCCAACCACTTGAGAGATATTTGGGATAAGTTGAGGATTTCTCTCCTTCAGTTGAGGATCTTCCCTAAGATCATGCCTTGACCTTCTCTTCGAATCCAACCACCTTCAGAAATTGAGGGGATTCTTCCCTGATTTGTCTCAACAAACCAAATTTCGCTCAGAATGGGTAGTGCTACCCAAAAATGGGGCATAGAGCATTGTAGCACTCCCCCAAATAGGCCCAGGGAGCGTTAACACTCAATGGCAATGCATAGGGGAGCGTTGCCTTCCAAATTTGATATTTGAGTGGTTTTTTCAGTGGAAAAATGTTTGTACTCCTTGTCAACTGATTTCTCTTCTTCCAAACTAGCCTTTGAGGTGTCTTAAGTATCCTTATGATGTCATTAGAGGCACGACATAGGCAAGATGGCAGTATGATGTTTGCGACACTTGTGACACTTATGGTCAAGATGTGACACTTGTGAACAAGATGCAACACTTACAACACTTGTAATGATGACACTTGCGACACTTTTTAAGTGAGTAATTTTGATGTGTAACACATGGCCACTTGATGAAGATGTGTCTCTTGTGGGCAGCCACCGAAGGATCTGTGCAAATTTGTTCATCATTTCATTCCTTTGTCGTTCAAGGGCTTCCTCAAGCAACAGTTTAAAATGGTCTCCTGCTCCATCATCTTTCTTCTCGTCCCCCATGAGTTTTTATCGAGCTCGGTGCGACCGATCTTGCAAAGGCTCGACTGGTTCGAGTCCCAACTTCTTGTACCCATATCTTGTCGAGGACATGCACGAAGAAAAATAAATGAAGAGAAGATCATTCTGATACTACTAATCTGGATTTATGAGTGGAATGAAATAAATAACAGACTGGATACAATAACACAGAGATATGAAGAACAAAAACAGATATCCAGTGAACAATAACTTCTATTGGATAAATAAAATAGCTTGAAACTGTAAAACTACATAACTAAAAACAACTTGCTCGAATGGTGGTAGCTATCTCTGAGAAGAGATGTGGCTGCTACGGGAATCCGTATGAGAAAAATGATTACAATGAGGCTCCAGAGGCATTTTTAACATTACTCATGAATTCCAAAACCCTAGACATCCAAAAACCTAACCCTAGGAGATGAAACACCAAAATTTATGTGGGCCCCAATGGGTAAGTTGGTACTTCAACTTCCCAGGGTCGTAAATTTTGCATACGACCTTCGTTTTAGTCATGTAATAGTCCACTGGAAAGATACTTTTGAGAACTACACATTATGCCATCAAACTCTAACTCCATCTACAGTTTGAATATGGCAAGCCAAAAAAACATTGTTTAGGGCCCCAAAACGGCCCTGGAATTACAGAAAGATGTACTAACATGAAAACTTCCAAAATAAGCCAGTTGGATTAGGTGGGCGGCCACCAATCTCCACCTGGAAGTTGTGTAGGGCTTCAAACAACCGCGGAAGTGTATAACCCACAATTAATAAGAATTACAGATGAACATGTTGAACTAAAACTGTCAAGATGAGCCAGTTGGAATAGTTGGGTGGCCACCAATATCCACCTGGATCACCTATCTTTGCATATGGAATATGCATATGTTCCACAATTGACGTCCTCTGCACATCCAATACTTTTCCAGCACCAATTCTGACAATGTAATTTGCACTAAAACCAAATCTTTTATGACAAGTTGATTTGCTCCGACTTAGGAAAAAAACGTGGTGATCATGAATAATGGGAAGTAAATGTCCCACTATTCTACAGACTTCTTAATGGTTTCTAATTATGATTACACTTCTTCCAAAAATAGTTCATATGTGTGGAAAAGACGTCCTAGTAAATATTCGTCATGCAGTTATCTTTAAAGAAAATGGGCCTAGGTAATCTATTATTTCTAACCTTCACCTATGCCAGGTTGATTTAAAAAATAGTGGTATGGAAAATAGATGAAGAAACCAGCCCTTTTGCGATGATACTATCAATTCACTAGCCAGAGAGAACAAGAATTTTCACTGGCCTACGTCCTATGAGTGGTTCTTGAACAAGATTGTAGAAGAAAAGCCAACATACAAACTCTGGACCATGGGAATTGTCAATGCTAGATGTGTACCTAACATTTTCGATTGCAAGGAACTTGTATCCTGGTGTGCTCGAAGGTTCAATTGTAGAAAAAGAATGATTAAGCTCACAGCAAAAGGAAAGAATCCAGTGTTTCTTACTTTGAAGGTGTTCAACAAAAATTTTCATCTTCCTACTGCAAATAAACCTTTCAAGCTTCCGAAAATAGACACGTTCCTAGTGTCTTAGGGAGGCGGTGCCAATATTTTGAGAGAATTTTTGCTACCGTCTGCAAACATGCTGAGAGACCTTTCATAAATTGACATAACTTTACTACAAGAGCCATACTGGGACTTTTCATGGATGTTTGCACATGTAGCTAGGTGGCAGTCGACTTCACACATACCCAGGTCAACATTGTATGCATTGTACTTTTCCTTCCAGAGGGATGCCATGTTTGACTGGGCACAAGTGATATCAGATGAACTTTGTTTTCAGTTGAGCAATTACTTAAGCACCCAATTTTTTTATATTTCCACATATCTAGTGTTCACAGTTGTCTATTGCAATGTATTTGATAGTCTCCATGTTAAAGAGAATGTAAATACACAAAATGAACTAGTCCAATTCTAGAACCCCGTGCTATCTAAATGTAAAGAAAGATCCATTTTTTACATTGTTCAAGATGATTGTGTTAAACATTTCAGACACATGTTAGTTGGGGAAGATCCTAGTAGAATAACTCATGAGGTTGAGGAATTTTTTAACAGAAAGGGCATTTGCATTCAAGATGAAAACCATACATACATTTGGTTGTATGGTTGCCAAGAAAATCCCCTTCTACTCCATATGTTTGTCTGCAATGGATATTTTGTCGTGGAATTTTGTTGGCAGTATAGAACCTGGTGCATTACATTTGAAAAGAAAATAAAAATATAGCTCATTACATTGCCTTTTCGAGTTGGGGAAAAAATGGTTAGGGATCTGGCCCATCTGAAAGAAGTCTCAGAAACACTTAGTGCATTTGATCGAAAATAAGCACAACCTCTAAGCGGGTTTGAACCTCAGAGTTTGTTTTCACAATACTTAAAATCCATAAGGTACGGTAATATATTCATGATATTTGATGAGGAAATCGGTGACCATCCCTACCTAAAAAAGGACATCAGTGGATGGAGTGAGGACTTTTCGATAGAAATAAGATCAAATAAAAAAAATTAAATCAAACCAACACAAAGGAGGAAAAGCATCACCAATGTCCAGTCTTCCTCCAATCCCCAGACATGTAAGATCTCCTCTTATAGATAAAGAAAACAACAACATAATCTAAAAAAAAGAGATTAATGACATGTGTGTTGGAGGTGATGGCAAAGAGAAACCATCCCATGTCAATCTTGATTGTGCACATGCAATCTCACAGCAAAAAAGGAAACGTACCCCAAACATAGACAATTCCCAATATTTAATAAGTCCAAGAGATGTTGATGATATGAAGATCGACAGTACATAGTTACCTGAATGGGTATCCCATAGAATTTCAGAAAGCCAGCAACTTACATAGGAGCTCGCAAGAGAAGAACCAATGTTGTTTGAGAAGCACTCACTGACGTTGCACAACACTCAATACAACAAGCACCAAAGGAAACTACACATACAAAAGGTTAGTCTTAAAAACAGAAAGGTCGTTCACAGATCAAGTGATGGCGTGGATGTCTCTGGAGTTGGACCATCTTCCCTCATGAAACTACATCAATGCATAGGAGATGCACTTTTCAATTCCATTTCCGAGCAGAAGTTACAAAATATTAGATTGAAGAAGAGAATAAGTGAGCTTGAGGATGCGTTGACTCCCAAGCCACTCTTTGCAAAGCCATTAGCCATATTGTCAGCAAAGAAGGCTCTTCCAAGTATTCTCGGAACCTCAAATCCAATCACAAAAATTCTTCAATTGTTAAATGGAGTCAGAGGCTAGGTCGTTGAAAACATTAACAGAAGACTGGACATAATCAGATAGGCATGGGAGATCAATATCACTCTACATAATCTTTCAAAAAGGATTATAAATTTTACTGAACATTTTCGAAAATATTTTAAGCATGATCAAGCTTATTATCAAAACGAGGTAAGTACTTTCGTTGCACGAGTCACTAGTATGAATGAGTATCAAAGAAGACATAAACGGTTGCCCTCAGATGAAATAATAAAGCAAATAAAGGAAGGTTGGAAAGCACTAATAAATGTGTTGAAAGGTGCAATGGTTACTTGCAAAAAGATCAATGGAATAAGAGGAGATGCTACTTTAAAATCAATCGCTAATGCTAAGGAACCGTAGGGCCCATATTTTTTCAAGAATTCAACCATAATCACTAAAGAAGAGCTTGATAGTGAGTTAGCCACAATGAAAACCACATTGGCTAATGACTTTGACAATCTGGGGGAATTTGGTGATGAGGAACTGAAAAATTGGCTTGTTACATTTGTCAATAGCAATGAAGACCACTTCTCAGTCATTGACCAAGTCCAGCTCGAATGAAAAGAAGTGAAGCAGCATATTTTATCTCTTTGAATTAAGTAAAAAATAACCATCGTTCCAATCAAATGCTATATTGATGACTGGGTCAAGAAGACCATGGAACAGATTGCCATCTTAGTATAAGTACCAGAGACAGTTCAACAACAATCCAAATAAACAACTCCTATAAAGCCAAATGCATACCTACAACACAACACTTCCTTCTTGGTAAGTAGTCAAGCAAGGATTTCATATGTTTTTTCTCTTCTTTTCTTTCATCACATGGTGATGTCCCAAAATTGTTTGTTCTATGTTTTATCAAAACCTAACACCCATTTCTCACTATCTCTCTTTCTTTGTTCCGGGTCTTTCTTCTATTTTATGGTCCGCAGGAGCCCCAATCCCAGTCTGTTTAGACAAATGCTTTCACTTTTTATAGACCTTATTTAAAAGACAATTGTATATTTTTTGAACTTTCCCAAGAACTGTTTTGACATTTACAGATATTATTGAAAATACAATTGTATATTTTTTGAGTTTTCCAAGGTATTGTTTTGGCATAAACAACTATTGATTTTCTAAACTTTTACTTTTAGATGGAATTTCCAACCATGTATTCACTCTCTATCATTTTTCAATGAAATGTCATATTCTATGCATATGCAACCATTGACTTTGATTCCTCCAAATGATGGTGTGACCTTTATGCTATGGTTAGTATATTTGGTATCATGTTGTAAAAACTCAATAAAATAGTGCTTGGTCGTTTCTCATACCTTTCTTTGCTTGTCTATATTATCTTAACCAACGTGGTCCATTGTTAGGTATTGTTTTAATTATGAACATGATTAGAATTTATGGTTCTGGATTTGATTGATTTAATTTCAAAGTCTATCATTTTTCAATGAAATAGTTTGTTCTGTGCATAGATAACCATGGACTTTCATTTCACGAAATGATATTTTGGTGTCTATGCAGTGATTAGAAAATTTTGTAACATATTGTAAAAAATGAATAACATAGTGTCAGGTCCTTTCTTAGGCCTTTCTTTCCTTGTCTATGTTTACTTAATCAAGTTCCTCCATTGCTAAGTTTTGTTTTGATTCCGACCATGATCATAATTAATAGTTTTGGATTTAATTGTTTTAAGTTCGAAGTTTCATAATTGCTCTGCTTTTGGATTGTCCATGTCTTCATCTATATGCATATGGTCTACTCTGAGCTTTGTTCAAAGAAGTAGGTGTACCGGTAACCAATTAGTGATATCATATTATCGATTTCAACATTGTGCACAAGGAACCTTTGTCGTCCCCGGAACTCCACCCTATTTTCTTTCTGCAAAACCTAAGATACGCACATTGTACATCCCACACATCATAACATCCACATACTTTGCATTTTTCCCTCCACAACTACACTTTGATACATGTTACATTGCTTCCTATGTATCTTTACCTCTAAATACTTCATTTTACTAACTTTTATGCCTGATGTTTTTAGTTGTTTTTTATAATAAACATTGTTACTTGAAATAAATTCAATTCAACGGTATTTTTTAAGTTAAACATTTGCATAGAAGCATTGCGTTTACCTTATGTACTTATTTTTTATAATAAACATTGTCACTTGAAAAAAATACAAGTATCCAGATTCATTGCTGCAAAGTTAGAAAATAAGATTTCCATAAATCACTCAATTATCATGCAAATTACATCCCTGGTCATAATCATTGCTATTGAACTATTGGAAGTACGGAGTTTCAAACTGCGGCAAAGCAGGAGGATGGGTGATATGAATCAACAACACAAGGGTTCAAACTATATTATGTGGGTTGTATGACGTATATGCATGTGACGATGCCCAGAACGTATGGCTATGCGGACGATATGTGTGTGCTGGAGATATATCTCTGTCGAAGATATATATGTCAAACACTTCACTTATTTACCAAGTTTTCTTCGACAATGAACAATTTACCTTTTTTCCTATCTTTTACAAAAATTTATGCAAAATGTTTTTGCTGCAAAGACTTCAAAATGTTTAAAAATGAAATTACCATAAACGAGTCAGTTATCAAGCAAATTACATTGCTAGTTATAATCTCTGCATTGGAACTATTGGAGGTGCGGAGTTGCGACATTATGAACTATCCACACAAGGGTTCCAATTACACTAGAGCTTGCATGTGCGGACGTGCAGAGGATATATATGTTGGGAGGATGTCTCGATGCCCAACAAATATATGTTTGGTAGATATATATGTTTAATAATATTTTTTTAGCTAAGCATATGCAAAACAACATTTTGTGAACTATTAAAAGTGTCGAGTTGCGGAGTGCAGGAGTGTGGGAGGATGATCGATATCAATTATTCGTGCAAGGCTTAAAATTAGAATATCTTGGTTGTGCGAAGGATATGATTGTGTGGACGTGCAGGGTATATGCCTTGCTTTCCGCAATTCTAATGTGTGCATACTTTGCATTGGTTCTTCATGTCGGTCCTAATATCCAAACACTTTACATTGTTTCCCGCGTATGCTAACCTCCCCAATGAGAATTTCACTTATTAGTCACTGCCACAAGCCTGGGACTATAACAATTGGTTTTGCATTAACCGTGAATGTTTTTTGCGTTGACAAAAAATTTATCGCTTTTTTACATAGTTTAACTTTGTTACAAGTGATCAAGTTCTTATTGTGGGTCTAGATGCGGGAATTTATTAGGCAATTTAATTTCACATGTTTAGTGCATGGTTGGAACATGTGCATGTACGAGTCTCAAAGTTGTGCATATACAAGTCTCAAAGTTCTGATACTATTTCGGTTTCCAAAGCTTGTTAGTGTGTCAGTTGGTAATTGGGGACATTTAAAGTTGTGGGCCATACTATTTATTTTCATATATATTTTGATTCTTCATTGCTATATTAAAAAAAAATTAAAATCACTTTTACACCAACTAAAATACATACGTGCGTGGTGATATACCTATGCAGGGATAAAGTTGTGCAAAAGTGCAGAAGCTATATATGTGCGAACTATATGTTTTTACTGAAGATGTATAATTAACTTTATTGTTGATTATTATTATTATTATTATTATTATTATTATTATTATTATTATTATTATTATTCACTTTCAATTCTTCATTAGTATATTAAAAAAAATTAAAATCATTTTTACACCAACTAACAGACATACATGTGTGGACTATATGTCTGTGCTGAATATGTATAATTAATTTTTATTAAATTAATAATTTGTTTTTATTTTTAATATACGTATATACATAAAAACCATTTTGTTAAGCATATGCATATGCATAACAATATTCTATTATTGATAACATTGATAACTATTAGACTAAGTGTTCATTGTACGAGGATATACCTGCGCGGAGGTTCGAAGGCTATATGTGTGAAGACACTTTACATTGCTTCTCGTTCATCCTAACCTCCAAATGTTTTACATTGTTTTCCGCATATGCTATCATCCCATTGAACACTTTACTTATTTGCATTGCTTACAACATATGCTAACCTCCCCATTGAACACTTCACTTATTTACCAAGTTTTACTCCACATTGAACAATTCACCTTTTTGCTTATTTTACAAAGTTTTATGCTAAATGTTTTTACTCCAAACACTTTACATTGCTTCCCACATATACTAACCTCCCCATTGAACATTTCATTTATTTACTAGCTTTAGTCCACATTCAACAGTTTGTTTTTTTTATTATTTTTACAAAGTTTTATGCTAATTGTTTTTACTATAGCATAAACAATAATGTTATTTTTCTTTATTATATAAATTATCTTTTGACAAAGACTATTCATTATCTATGCATCGAGTTATATTAAGTTTCATTTTTCAACATATATTTCCTCTTAATCTATAACATCAACAATTCCTCTGCTTTTGCATTGTATTTGATCTATTCATTTCTCTGTACATTGTCTCTTTTGAGCTTTGGTCGAAAAACAAATTTTCCTACTAAACTGGAACTTTGGCAATATTGTTTCTTTTGCAGTCTATTTCGTGTCTTCCATTATATGCACATTGTATTTTTTGAACTTTGGAAAACAAAAATTGTTGTGCCAGTAACAATTTATTGATCTACTACTGACAATTTCAAGGGCCTACATAGGCAACATATATTGTATAGGGAACTCGATCGCATCTAATTTAAGCATATCCTAAGCTGTGAACAGTTTGCATTGTCTCGTGCACATCCTAGCTTTCATTCAATTCACATTGCTTCTAGCACATGCTCGGCTCAGTGCATTGTCCACTGCCTCTCCACAATCTATTTACAAAGTTTTATGGTAGATGTTTTTACATAGTGATATGCTAAATTCCACGTCTTGTGCGGATAACTACATGCGCTATGTTTCTCGCACACGTGTCCATCCTATCCTCTACACATTTTACATAGCTTTGAGAGAATGATGGCATCAACACACTTTATATTGCTTCTGGCACATCCTGGCCTCCACATATGATGCAGGAGCATCTCTCCATGCCAGCCAGTCAGCCACGTCAGCGCGCACTCATTTAGGGCTGAAAGGGAGGCGCAGCCTCATTTTGAATTTGTATTGAATGTAATTTAATGTGCTTAGGTTGTTGAGCCAGGAAAGCCATGCCTTTGTGCAGGCATTAGATAGGATCGGCCTTTATTGTAGATTGGCTGAGATCTAGGTCCAATTTTGGACTAGACAGCCCCATTCATTGTAATTGAATAAGGTAGGTGTACCTGGAGGGAAGCGCTGAGAGCACCTCAGGAAAAAGAGATAGAGAGGTCTCATTTTGGGAGAGAAGAGGTACATGTAGATAGAATGCATGTAGAGCTGAGGAGAGCTCGGGAACACCTTGTAAAATATACAGCCATTTTCCATTATTAATACAGAGCAGTTTTTCCTGCATTTCTGTCATTATATGCATGTCTGTGTATGTGTTCATTTTATGATGTATTTGTGTACTGTGATTATGCCACGTTAGAGAGTGTGTTTGATTTCAGGTTTGAGAGGTCTTTGAGGTTTCATGCCATGAGGGCGTGACAGAGTATTGAGACTCTAAATACCAGTGCACTGAGGAGGCACTTCTGAACTCGAAGTAGTCAGACAAAGACGTGCTGAGGGCACCAGCCTGAAAGTCAACTATTCATACAGAAAGAGGAATTTTGGGGTTACTGAACACCTCAATAGTCAAGGCAGTGTAGCTGAGACACTGTTGTGGACAGAACCTTTACTGGGAGTTCTGTGGGAGCTCTACCAAGAGGGTATCGAGCGTGTGTACAGAAGTGCACAGAGGAAAGAGCCCTGCTGTGAGTTCAGAAAGACCAGAATTCTGTGAGGATTCTGAGGGACTCCGTCAGGAGGACGTTGAGCGAAGGGTACAAGGGCACAAGAGAAAGTATATCTGTTGGGTGTTCTGTGGCAGAGATACTCCGCCAGAAGGGCGTTGAGAGAGTGCGCAGATAGCCAGGAGGAATGAACTCTGTGAGTTCTATCATCTGAAGGAAGCATCTAATGAGGGAGCTTTCATTGGGTTACTGGATACCCAAAAGACTCAGTGAGGAGGTCGTTTGAGCCTAAGGATAGTCGAAGGCGTCCATATTCTCCATTTAAGGGAGAAGAAGGAACAAATTCCCCAAGGGGTCTGAGTATTTACGCAAGCTCAGGAGAGGCAGCACCGTGGTTACTGGAGCAAGAGAACCTCGAAGGCATTATATTCTCCACCTGGGAGAACAAAAAAAGGAGTGAAGTTCTGTAGAGGTCGAAGATACAGAAAAAATATCAGGAGGGATAGACCCTTTGAAATTCCTGGAAGGAAGACTCAGAAGAAGCTCGAGCAGAAACCGCTTCGCAGCGGAAGAAATCTCCAAAGAAGGAGAATCAACGGTCGAGATTCGTAGAGTAGAATCGCGAAGTCCCGCTAATCGTTCGATCATGGAGAAGCTGCGCAAGAGTTAACCCTTAGGCACAGAAGGGAGCCGACCATCGGATATCGGCATATCGCGCTTCGGCATTCGACGAGGCGAGAGGTTCGTGCTCATTGAAATCGCGAGTAGCGATTTCCCGATTCAACGGGAGCCGTTGATTTCCAAGGGGACGCGTGTCAAGAGATCCCATCATATCGGGATTTCGGCATTCGGCGTTTGGCAATGCAAAGAGTTGCATGCACGTCGAAATTGCAAGTTGCAATTCCCCGAACTGATCAGAGTCGTCGATCGTCAGGAGGATAGGTGGCGCAAATCCCGAGAAGTCGGATTTCGGGGTTTTGGCGTTCGGCGTTTCGGGGTTTTTGACTACAAGAGTTTTGAACTCGTTGAAATCACGAATAGCGATTTCCCGATTCAACGGGAGCCGTCGATCGGAGCAAGGACAGGTGGCACGAATCCGGGGACTCGGGGTTTCGGCATTCGGGATTCCCCAATGCAAGGAGTTTGAGGTCGTTGAAATCGCGATCCCGCGATTCCCGATCACACGAGCGGAGGAGTGACGTAGCTGAGTGGGACCCCCAGAGCAGGCGGAGGACAGGTGTCATCAGAGATCGGGGTTTCGGCATTCGGAGGATGGCGAGGTGAGAGTTTTATGCCCCGTGGAATCGCGAGTCGCGATTTCCCGAATTAACGGGGGCCGTCGATCATCGGAGGGACACGTGGCGTGTTGTCGGAGTTCGGGGTTCGGGGTTTTGTGTTGCATGGGACCTGCGGCAACACTACCACCGATTTCCCGATAGAGAAACCTCCAACCGGTGTGAGTGTGACCGTTGACTCTCGGACGTCGGGGTTCGGGGATTTGAATTGCACGAGATCGTGCACACAAGGTTCGCGATATCGCGAGACCCGGTCTCCCAATTTCCGAAGGGAAGATTTTCCGAATAGTGTTATGTGGGTGACAGGAACTCCCGAGGGAGAAAGAGAGCGTTGACTCTTCGGGCCCGTGAGAATTAGAAGGTCCTGGTGGAGCGGCTTGCTCGGTGAGGGGCGGGTTGCGTCAAAGTGGTATCAGAGCGAGATATCCTCTGTACATTGCAGGTGAAGGAAGACAGAGCACTGGAGGACTCTGTGAGGTCTGCTTGCAGGTAGATAACAGTCCAGAGACAGTCAGCAGGATTGCAGAAGGATGAAGCTGAGCACTCAGGATTACTGGAGTGACAGTAGCGGGTCTTTCGAGGGGACAGATAGACACAGCAAAGTGGCTACTGAAGGCCATAGGAAGAAAAGCAAGGTAGAAAAGCTTGCAGAGGAAGCAGAAATGACTAGAGACCTCTATGAATTAAAAGCAGACATAGAGGGGTTCGAACTGTGGATGTGGCAGGATAGGAGGAGGAGACAACTGCGCGAATTGCCAATGGAGAAGGCAAAAGCGAAATGGCCAGTCAAGCAGCTGATGGTCATAAGACAGCGTAGGCTGTTGAAAAGATGGCTGAGGTATGCTGAGAACCTCAGGGCCACAGAAGAATACATGATTTGTTATTGTTGGACAGAGACAGGACAAAGTCTTGATGGCGATGATGATGATGATGATGATGATTGGAATAAATTGGAATCAGCTGATGGTTTCAAATACTGCCGGTTGGGCAGAAAGGAAGAAATTCCAGTTTGCCGGGAGGGCAACAAATTGGGATCAGTTGAGGATCTCAAAGACTGTCGTGAGGACAGCCAAGGAATTTCAAACGGACAACTGGGCGTTGATCAGAGATCTCTGCGAGGTCTCGAAGACTACCAGGAGGGCAGTGAAAGCATTGAAGACTGCCAAGAGGGCAGCGGAAGCGTACTAAGCTGCCTGGAGGGCAGGGATGAAAAATTGAGACTGTCTGAGAGTCTCTTGGACTCAAGGGAGAGTTCAATTCAGCAAGGGTTGCTGATGAAGATGGGATCGGTTGATCTCATAATCTGCCAGGGAAGCAGCAGTGTAAGCATTCCATATGGCCAGATGGGCAGGGATGATTTGAGAAGTCAGGTTCAGCCAGGAGAGCTGACAGAGCATATAAGCTCGCAAGAAGATCAGCAGATGAAGCTGACAGGAGAGGAGGAACATCAGGATGGTATACTGATGATTGGGGGAGTTTCAATATTCCTACTATCTGCCCAGGAGGAGGCAGAAAATTCTATTGTGCATACAGCAACAGTAGAGCAGTCACAGTTGGAGATGACTATTGAAGAAGAAGAGTTGGAGCAGGCATCTGGGACTGCCCAAGCAGATGCAAAACAGAATGAGTGTTCGGAGGGACAACTCAAAAATTTCAGCCAGCAAGCTGAAGGAGTTGTAGCACTGAAGCTGACAGCAAAAGCTCAAGCGAGAGCAAAAGAGGAAGATGAGCATTCTGGGGAATGGCTCAACATTTTCAGCACTGAAGCTGAAAACAATGCAACAGGGGATATTGCAGAAGCCGAAGGAGAGAGCGAGCATTCTGAGGAATGTCTCAACACAGTCAGCCAGGGAGCTAAGGAAGCTGCAGCACTGGGGTTAGCAGCAGAAGATGTCGAGGAGCAGGCAGGAACATTTATTACTCCATGGGAGACGGAGTTGAAGATGCTGGAGGATTGGTTGAGCAATCCAGAGCCAGCAAGAGAGCTGACAGAATGTGAGCTGTCAGAAAAGAGGATGACTGAGCAGCAGGTCAGTCAGGAAGAAACTGCAGAACTGGAGACTGCAGTAAAGTGGAAATTGAAGGCCACAGATGAAGATGAAGAAGGTGGTATGGGAGATCACGATGATCTGTCCATTGACCAAAATATTTTGCAGCTGGGGAGACTGCAAAACTTGAACCAGCCATAGGAGCAGCTGGACCGAGAGATAGAGGACATCAGAAGGCTGATGTTGAGATCAGTACAGATTACTAGCGAAGAGAAGCTGGGTGGAGAAAAGGAAGTAGCAGCAGCGCAGCGGAAGCAGCAGCACCAGCAACAGAATGGAGCAAATGAAAAGCTCCAAAGACTTGTTTGGGACACAGGAGGATTCAAAAAGCTACAAGGGAAGCTCATGAGCAGGAGCTCATGATTTTTGCAGCTGTGGAGTATGATGCAGGAGCATCTCTCCATGCCAGCCAGTCAGCCACGTCAGCGCGCACTCATTTAGGGCTGAAAGGGAGGCGCAGCCTCATTTTGAATTTGTATTGAATGTAATTTAATGTGCTTAGGCTGTTGAGAGAGGAAAGCCATGCCTTTGTGCAGGCATTAGATAGGATCGGCCTTTATTGTAGATTGGCTGAGATCTAGGTCCGATTTTGGACTAAACAGCCCCATTCATTGTAATTGAATAGGGTAGGTGTACCTGGAGGGAAGCGCTGAGAGCACCTCAGGAAAAAGAGATAGAGAGGTCTCATTTTGGGAGAGAAGAGGTACATGTAGATAGAATGCATGTAGAGCTGAGGAGAGCTCGGGAACACCTTGTAAAATATACAGCCATTTTCCATTATTAATACAGAGCAGTTTTTCCTGCATTTCTGTCATTATATGCATGTCTGTGTATGTGTTCATTTTATGATGTATTTGTGTACTGTGATTATGCCACGTTAGAGAGTGTGTTTGATTTCAGGTTTGAGAGGTCTTTGAGGTTTCATGCCATGAGGGCGTGACAGAGTATTGAGACTCTAAATACCAGTGCACTGAGGAGGCACTTCTGAACTCGAAGTAGTCAGACAAAGACGTGCTGAGGGCACCAGCCTGAAAGTCAACTATTCATACAGAAAGAGGAATTTTGGGGTTACTGAACACCTCAATAGTCAAGGCAGTGTAGCTGAGACACTGTTGTGGACAGAACCTTTACTGGGAGTTCTGTGGGAGCTCTACCAAGAGGGTATCGAGCGTGTGTACAGAAGTGCACAGAGGAAAGAGCTCTGCTGTGAGTTCAGAAAGACCAGAATTCTGTGAGGATTCTGAGGGACTCCGTCAGGAGGACGTTGAGCGAAGGGTACAAGGGCACAGGAGAAAGTATATCTGTTAGGTGTTCTGTGGCAGAGATACTCCGCCAGAAGGGCATTGAGAGAGTACGCAGATAGCCAGGAGGAAGAACTCTGTGAGTTCTATCATCTGAAGGAAGCATCTAATGAGGGAGCTTTCATTGGGTTACTGGATACCCAAAAGACTCAGCGAGGAGGTCGTTTGAGCCTAAGGATAGTCGAAGGCGTCCATATTCTCCATTTAAGGGAGAAGAAGGAACAAATTCCCCAAGGGGTCTGAGTATTTACGCAAGCTCAGGAGAGGCAGCACCGTGGTTACTGGAGCAGGAGAACCTTGAAGGCATTATATTCTCCACCTGGGAGAACAAAAAAAGGAGTGAAGTTCTGTAGAGGTCGAAGCTACAGAAAAAAGATCAGGAGGGATAGACCCTTCGAAATTCCTGGAAGGAAGACTCAGAAGAAGCTCGAGCAGAAACCGCTTCGCAGCGGAAGAAATCTCCAAAGAAGGAGAATCAACGGTCGAGATTCGTAGAGTAGAATCGCAAAGTCCCGCTAACCGTTCGATCATAGAGAAGCTGCGCGAGAGTTAACCCTTAGGCGCAGAAGGGAACCGACCATCGGATATCGGCATATCGCGCTTTGGCATTCGACGAGGCGAGAGGTTTGTGCTCATTGAAATCGCGAGTAGCGATTTCCCGATTCAACGGGAGCCGTTGATTTCCAAGGGGACGCGTGTCAAGAGATCCCATCATATCGGGATTTCGGCGTTCGGCGTTTGGCGATGCAAAGAGTTTCATGCACGTCGAAATCGCAAGTTGCAATTCCCCGAACTGATCAGAGCCGTCGATCGTCAGGAGGACAGGTGGCGCGAATCCCGAGAAGTCGGACTTCGGGGTTTGGGCGTTCGGCGTTTCGGGGTTTTCGACTACAAGAGTTTTGAACTCATTGAAATCGCGAATAGCGATTTCCCAATTCAACGGGAGCCGTCGATCGGAGCAGGGACAGGTGGCATGAATCCAGGGACTCGGGGTTTCGGCATTCGGGATTCCCCAATGCAAGGAGTTTGAGGTCGTTGAAATCGCGATCCCGCGATTCCCGATCACACGAGCGGAGGAGTGACGTAGCTGAGTGGGACCCCCAGAGCAGGCGGAGGACAGGTGTCGTCGGAGATCGGGGTTTCGGCATTCGGAGGATGGCGAGGTGAGAGTTTTATGCCCCGTGGAATCGTGAGTCGCGATTTCCTGAATTAACGGGGGCCATTGATCATCGGAGGGACACGTGGCGTGCTGTCGGAGTTCGGGGTTCGGGGTTTTGTGTTGCATGGGACCTGTGGAAACACTACCGCCGATTTCCCGATAGAGAAACCTCCAACCGGTGTGAGTGTGACCGTTGACTCTCGGACTTCGGGGTTCGGGGATTTGAATTGCACGAGATCGTGCACACAAGGTTCGCGATATCGCGAGACCCGATCTCCCAATTTCCGAAGGGAAGATTTTCCGAATAGTGTTTTGTGGGTGACAAGAACTCCCGAGGGAGAAAGAGAGCGTTGACTCTTCGGGCCCGTGAGAATTAGAAGGTCCTGGTGGAGGGGCTTGCTCGGTGAGGGGCGGGTTGCGTCAACATATTGCTTTCTACCTAGTTTTATGTTGTGTGTTTTTTTCTTTTTTACATAGTTGGATTCTAAATTTGACATTTTGTGTAGAGAAATTTATGTCCTTTGCTTCTCACACATGCCAACCTCCACACACTTTGCATTATTTTGAGTGAACGTTGACATCAACACAGTTTACATTGCTTCTCGCACATACTGACCTTCGCATACTGCTTTTTACTAAGTTTACAAAGGTTTTTAACTTGTGTGTTAAATGGAAAATTTTCATGTATAAGATCATTGAATATAATTTTGTTATGAAATTATAAAGTATTTTATTGCCTAAAAGAAATTAACATGTTTACATTGCTTCTGGCAAATCCTCGCCTTCGCATACTGCTTTTCACTAAGTTTTATGCTGCATGTTTCTGTTTTTATTTATTTTTACATAGTCTAATGCTAAATATGATATTTTGTGCAGAGAACTTTAGGCCTTTTGCTTCTCACACATGCTAGCCTTCTCACATTTTTCACTCACTTTTATGTCTAAAGCTTCCACAATTTCATCGCTCTCCTTTATATCCAGACAAATTTACTTCCACATAATAGAAAGAGTCAAAACGAACATTTACTCATTCGATTATTTCTTTTCAAACCTCTTGTTCCCCTCGCACAGCTATAGTATCATGCAATAAAGATGTCATAATCTTTATATTATTCTTCAAATGCATACTCAATGACTAAAGTAAAAATGAGTTGCATACTCAACAACTATTCTTCTTTATTTTATCTATTGTTTAATTATTGTCTTTTGACCAAAACTATTCATTGCCTCTACATTTAATTATATTAAGTTTCATTGTTGAGCATATATTTCACAACTAACTCGACATGGATTGTACTGCCATGCAACCCTTGTTAAATTTAAAATATTAATCTTAATTTCAAATTGAAATAACTTTTTCTTACATCTTTTCATCGAATAATTCAATTTGAAGAACTAATCTTAATTTCAAATTGAATAACACTGAATTGAACTTTCTCATGCTTTTATAATTCTATGTTAATGTGAAATGTGATGTCAAGAGAAAGTTACTTTGTGAAACTTGTAATAAATGGAAAATGTGTAAGTAACATCACTTCTAACACGTGTTTCAGGTTTCTTAATGAGTAACATGTTTTGAAAGAAACTTCTTGCATCTCTTGTAAAACGTGGCCTTTGGGGGGAATCTTTGAGTTTCCATAGAAACTAATGTCCTGGAACCACCAAATTATAGAAAAAATACAAAAGAAATTGTTACAAGTTAAACAAATTAAAAAGCCTAAACGTAAAAACCCATTTTATTGTGATGATATGCCATTTATCACACAATGTGTGAGAGCATATATGAGTTTGGAATCACAACATCAAGCTAAAACTTTGAGAGCTAAAGGTAAGATTGGCATAAAACTCTGAGAGCTAACATTGAACTTTGAGAGAACATTGAGTGAATGTTTTCCATTTTGTAACTTTGTCCATTGTCACTGGGATTATGTTGGTTTTTAGAAGAGATTGGAGGCAACCATTGGAATTATGGAGGAGACCTTGGATGTTGGGGAGATAGAAAATCTGAGATAATTTTATTAATGTTCAAGGAATGACCACAATAGTATGTCAATGAGACTCAAATGTATAGCCAATATAAATACATAGTGGGAGTGCAAATGCAGAACCAATTGAAACTCAAACAAGAACAAAGAAATAGCCAAGCATATAACCAAGATAACTACAAAAATACATAATAAGTGTTGAAATAAAACCATGACAAGTGAAAAGAGAGGATGTCCAGGCATATTGGAGTTAGAGGTTGAGATCGAGAGAGAGAGAAAGAGGAGGCAACTTCTTCCTTGAGTGATAAAGCATTATGAAGGGGTTGATGCATTGTATCATAATGGTGTCTAGAGTATACCAAGCCCATGAGTGATCTATCACCATAAAGTCGTTTATGCATTGTATCACAAGTTGTTTGGAGAGCACTTAGGATTGAGGGGGGCTTGCAATGTAATCCTATGTGGATCCTTCTAGCAAGGAGGTCCATCACTCTTAACATCCAAGGTTTGGGGGTAGAATATTGGAATGGAAAATTGGTTTCTCAATTGACCTTGTAGAATAATACTATGTGAGAAGAGAATCTAACTTTGGGATCTCTTAGAGTTGAGTTTTTCACTTCTTTAGCAATGCCTATCTCAGGCTCTAGAGCGGGAATACCTTATATGTCTCTTAGATGTCTCAAGGAGGTCAGTTGGCATGTCAAGGTGTTCGAGACTCTAAGTGACACTTGGCTCTAAAATACCACAGCATCCTACATATATACATCCATTAGAAATGGAGTTTCTAGAAATCTCTTTAGTAGGTGATTCTCACCATTATGCTATTGAGATTGAGAAAAAAATTATGCATAAGGGTAAGAAAGAATTTAGCACTGGAAATCAATGGCAACACAAGAAGTGTAAAAGTAGCTCTAACTCTCATAACAAAGGGCAAAGTAAATGATCTGTAAACTGTAGTGTATATTCCACTAGATAGTTTGTCCCAACATATCTTACAAGTTACTAAAAAACAATGTGAGGATGTCCTTTATTATGCAAATTTTTATTATGATTAAAATATAATATTATTAACATAACACTCAAAATATTGAAATAAAATGAGAACGTAGAAAAAGAAGTTGCAACAAGAAAACAACCACGCCATACACATGTTGACAGGTCGAATTGGCATGTTAAGCAAGTAAAGGAGAGTGCCCGATGGCAAGCCCCAATTAGGCTCGCTCTCGTTTGGGATAGCACTTCCAACTAGTATGTGGGCCTGGTTTCCACTAGGTTGTTTAAGGTAGAGAAGACAATTAGATTGCTTCTTGCCAACTTTAATCTAAATCTTGATCTAAATTATCTAGAGCATAAATAAAGTTACTACTTATAATATATATCTACTCTACTTTAACCTATTATGATCCGGAGCAAAACTAATAAGAATGATTACAACAAAAGATAATGTTCTTGAAAGTTGAAATAGTTCACACCATCCAATAATATGGTAACACAATGAAATTGTAGATTTAATCACAAATAATTGCAGATGAAACATGTAAGATCAACGATGCTTTCATTTGGGAATTAT
Source organism: Picea engelmannii (assembly GCA_009831015.1). Classification (NCBI taxonomy): domain Eukaryota; kingdom Viridiplantae; phylum Streptophyta; class Pinopsida; order Pinales; family Pinaceae; genus Picea; species Picea engelmannii. The sequence continues at coordinate 548,755 of ML795327.1, forward strand.
AACATGTATGAGTTATTTTAAACACAATACACAGAAGTAGTTCATATGAAGAGAATTAAGAATGACCCACAACAAATATATCAAAAGAAAAATCCCTAAAATGCTTGACAACAGTTATGATCCCATGTGCCTTCTACTTCTTATTCATATAGAGATAATAGTATCATCAATATGTACGGTTCGCAAAAGTCCTTATATCTATTCAGGAGATCTCTTCTATAGAATAAGAGAGTCTATTTACATTCTATAAATGTCATCATTTCAGATGACAGTTACCTCATTTCGTTTCATATTCTCTATTGCTTGGATGTTTGTATTACAAAATTTTACAAAAAAAAGAAAAATAAAAAATAGAACAATGGAATGTCAAGCATTTCCCGGACTAGAATGATGGACAAAGTTGAACCATAGTTCAAATGCATGTACGATACCACTTATCTTGCTTGATTTCATCTCTTCCAGCTCTATCTCACCATTGTATATCATGTCGATGACTTCGGCTTTCAGGTCCTTCATGGTGTTCTTGGCGAAGTTTTTTGTTGTTGACATGCACTTTACTGTTTGGATCATGTATTCACTAATATTTTCCATGTCAACCATGTCCAATGCTTCAATTTCTTGTTTGGCTTTTTCCCTGGTGGTCGCTACTTATTTTTCTCATATTTCACTTGACCCTCCCTGGTTCAATTCTTCATTTAAGGGTATATGATACATTTCTAGGATCTCGTGAGCCTCAGTCCATATCTATATACGAGTTTGCTTGGTGATGTTAATTGCTTCATGTATATCGGGATGAACACTCTTCCACCTGTCTATCGACATTTATGTTTTATCTAGTTCTTTCATGCTAAGCGTGGGCGGTGTTGTCGGGGTTGTGCTATATGTGCTTTTCCAGTGTTTGATTCTCTCGAATGATTACTCCACGTCTTCACAGTGGCCCTTTACTTATGCTAGTTGGTCAGTCAGTTTTGTGATCTCTTCATTGTATCCATGGATGCAGTCTCTTAATTATGTGAAGAATTTAACCTGATCTTCTCTCAACTGTTCATTTAGTTCAACAACTTCTTCTTTGAACAGAGCAAGGAATATGTTTCCTTATTTTTTCCCTTCCATTTGCAGTTTTCTCATCTCTTCCTTTAGGAGTGAGATCCTCTGATTTTTTCTTTCAGCTAGCTAATTCTTTTCCACTCCTTTTACTGTAAGATTTGGTATTTCTTGAGTGTATCTTTGTATGACCTTTTCAACCTCTTCTCCATGTATCTGGTTTGTCTCATCTATTTTTCTCTGGAATTCTAATTCTGATTCCTGCCTCTAGAGTTGTAGTTGTTTCTCTAGGTTGGATACTCTGCACTTGAATTCCTATATCGTATTGTTGAGTTCATTTACTGTAAAATATTCTGTGCCTGCAAATGTGTGAAGCATTGTTGTTGTCTCAATAGCTTCTTTCTACAGGTTCTCGCTAGTTATCGACCAATCAATGTTCCTTTTAGGTTTCTTTTGTTCTGAGGGATCTCTTGTCTTCTGCCTCTTTGATGGTCTCTATATGATTCCTTGCTTAGAATTATTGTAGTATAATTTCCCCACAGTAATCACTTCAAAATCAATTTCCAATGTTTTCAAAGATGAATACAAGAATTTAGATGATATCACATTCAACAGAGTCCTTGGATTTAAGGGAGAGGTCAAAACTGATATTGTTCTAGCTGTCCCAAGAGTGGAGATTTTTCTTGTCTCCTCCCAGTCTTCTTCCTTCTTCTTTTATTTTGTGTCCCTGTGTGTCGCTTCGAAGATTGTTTCATGTTCCTTTGCAGCCATGCGGGCAATTTCCTCAACTAATTTCTTTTGTTGTTCTGTGGGTTCACAGGCAGCTTTGTCTTTCATGGTCTTGCAGGCTCTCTCAGCTTTCACGGCCTCACGGGCGCGTGATTCTTCTATGATCTCACAGGATTTTTGTTCCTCCATGACTCTATCTCTCTTCACGACATTGTGGGATGTCTCAACTTCCCAGAGTGACTTATCCTATATCTTATTTTGTCTAACCCTCTCTTCAGCCTCGAAGAACTTCCTTAGCACTTATTTGTCCTTTTCCTTTCAGGCATGTTCATCTATGTCCATCTTCTCCCAGGCATTCTTTGTTGCTTCATGGTGTTGTTGAAGGAATAGGGTATTATTCTCTTCTTTCTCTGTTAGGAAAGAATCAACCTAGGATGTACCTACTACATAGGCTAATACCTCCTCATATGACCTGGCTTCTCAGAAAATTTATTCCTCATCCCTTCTCTCATTTTCAAAAGGGGGAGACATTATCAATGTTTTGCAGTGATTATACACTATCATTTTAGGATCATGGTTCCTTGTTATCCTTGCACATAATATCAACTCCTTTAGATCCAATACTTCCTTCCTTGCATGTCTGGGGTTTACTAGCATGAATTTCCCCAACCTGATCGGGAAACTCGACCAACTTCTCTTGTTTTTTGGCAACATCATGGATGCTATGCATGTTTCCACTATTTGGTATGCCATCTCCCTGGCTATAAGATTCTCTGAAACATACATGGGTAGTAGGTGTGTCAGGGCATCACATTTGTAAACACTAATGTAGGTGTAATTCTTTTCTATGTACCAATCTGCTATATCCCGCAAAGTTTATAGCGCTTATGGTGATATCTCGTGAAGGTTATGACCAAAAAATAGTTGATAAATAGGTGCATTAAAATGATCATAGACTTGATAGAAAAATTTGTGATACCAACTTGTCCATAACTCATAGCAATATACATGAATAGGGGATGAATCCAGATCCTAGTTCCAACCCATTTCGGGATTAGGCACATATACACAAATGGCGTCAATAAGAAAGGCATACATATAAAAACATAGTTGGTTGCCTTTGCGAGCCTCCTGGATATTGAGGTAGATGGTGTGTGATAGGATAGATTCCCAATTTAATATCGCTCTCGTTTTCTCCATTGTATGTACCATCGTTGTCCATTCCTACTTGAAGTGTATACAATTCTCTTCCTCGTATAGTCGGCATATCATGACAATTAGTAGCTGATATGCGGGGGTTTAAGTATTGGGTATTATATACCCTGATGACCTTGGAAGTAAACAGACTCTCCTCATCCCACCACTTATGAATGAGTTCAATTGGCTTTGGTTTTTCCATCATAAATTTCACTAGGAATCCCATGTTCAGGAACGCCAATGGATTTCGTAGCTTGTAAATTTTGTGGAAGTTGTCTATATTTAGAGGAGAAATGATAGACCCTTTTATTTTGGAGATGGTTTGTGCTTGTGTATGCACATTATCATATGCCCATCTTGACACTTTGTTGTATGGAAGAACTGCAGGTCATGCAGCTATGGCATGGATATTTCTCTTTTGTATATTATGGTACATGTTGAGGTCAATGTCATTCTCTGGAAATTCCTCGTTGCAGAACATAATGTATATTACCTCCCATGTGTTGTAGCCTTGGAAGCCTATGTAGTGAATGGTATCAGATACCATCATTGTATTTGAGTTGATTGCTCGAGGTGACATTTCTAACCGTGGAGTTTTGTTTATGAGTTTTGAAGCTCTGGTCATTTCTTCGTTCACACATCCTCTAAGATTTAACAATTATGTAAGTTCTTCAATTTATCAAATGCATAGTTCAATTCACAAATATTAATCACTTACCCTGAGATATATGATTCATAAATATTAATCCTTACTATACCCTTAGTTATTAATGTTGATCGAGTGAACGATTGAGTCTCAGACCTATATCCAACCTGTTAGTCGTCCAAAAATAAATGCAATTAAATTTAGTAATTATTTCCACATGCAGGAAACAACACATGATCGAGCGTGGTTCTAAAACTGTGAGTTCACGGGGACATGACCTTTGTGACCCATGGCTTCACAAGAATGCAACATGTGGTGAGATGAAGAATCTCTTTCGTTAAGTTTACATGATTCATCGCGAAGCAATATGCTGCATAAGTGTGCACTTTGAGGTCTGCAGGCAAGTGAAATACTTTGGTAAATTTATACCTATGTCATGAGTTGCCTGGGAGAGATTTCTCACTGGCTCGTGACTCCACGGATCGCAGTCAAATAGTCAGTAATGCTGAAAACATTTTCTATGGATTCATCGTAGTGTTTATTGCCGCAACAACGCTACATGGGGATTGGATCACAAGTACACATCAGAATAGGTATGCGGCCTATTGAGGATTCGCGTTGGCTTAACAGGTTTAGACTAATATTTTATGATAGGCTAGGCAGGACGATTTAAGGGATGCTAGGTAAGTTCAATGAACGATAAAAAACGAGGGAGAACCCTAACTATTCGTGGTATCCCAAGCCTTTCAGATAAGTGTACCTTAAGTATTAGATTAGGTAGAAATTTAGATCAGGGGGGTTCCCATTTAATTTTCTAAAGTAGAAAATTAAATGGGAATTGTTGTGGGTGAAACACCACACAATGAGCACAAGATGTACCTTGAGAAACCCAATATGAGAAAACCCAACCAAAAGATGAGAACTATGCCTTGTTATTTTCTTCTTAGATATAAAATGCAAATACAAAGAAAGATGAATTCATTGTGGAGTTACAATAGACATTGTGGTTTGAACCATTGTTATAGGGTTTTCCACTTCATCATTTTGCTCATAATATATCACCCTTTGCTCTAATCATCTATGGAACAATGCATCAATACAATAGAAATGAAACCCCTTCCTTTCCTTATGGCTCGATGTTTCACATGTGTTGATCATTGTCTAGGGTTAGGGTTAGCATTTTTGTGTGCCTTGACTCCCAATTAGAGTTCTATATCGTTTAGAATCTTCTTGAAACTCCACATGTGATTAATTTGATCTAGATTATTTTGGTAACAAAATGAAGATAGTAATAACAAGGAAAATAACACAAAGATAGTGCAAAGAGCACAATGTTACAGTGAAAAACTCAAGCTTTATTAATGAATGAAATAGTGGAAACATTGCAACATGCAAAGAAATAAAAATTCACTATAATGGCTTATTTTGAAGAAGAGATGTGTTGGTGTTAGCGTCGGAAGTCACTCCCTGATTGCTTGCAGGAGCAGAGCTCGACACCCATCAGTTTAATGTCACGGTTTGTTTATAAAGGGGTGATCAAATGGAAATAAAGACTCGAGGAGATATCACTCTAACTCAGGGACTGGGTCTGGTACATAAGTAACAAAGGAGGTCTTGATCTAACTTCAGCCAGTGGGTTGATTAAAAGATGAGAAGATGGAAGACTTATCAAGAAAGGTGAACAAACAACTTTGGGCAACAAGCTTGCAGTAGTTTGTAGAAGAAAGACTCTGAATGCAAGATACGCTTGGTTCAGGGCCTCAACAAGATGAAGGTGGACTTGACTGGATCCTCCAATTCCAAGTCGCTCAATGTTGGGAAAATTATAGGAACTGATTAGAGACAGTGCAACTATTACAGTGATCCATTACAACATCATCCTATAACAGCTACAGCTCGACTGGATCCTCCAATTCTGAGTTGTTCTAACACAGTGTAACAAAGACGTAAAGAATCTGGCATTCATAAGACAAGAAGTCTCAAAAGTTCATACATAACCAGAGTATCAGTGCTTCATTAAATCTTTACAACCGGGAGCTCTGCTCAACCATCGATAGATACAAAAATGGTGAAAATGCCTTCATATACTCAAAACAACAACAGCAACAGAATCGAGGTGATGCATTAAACGCTTTGCGTCTGCATGGCTTCTGACAGTCAACACCTGCAGTCTCTGAATGATCGTGCAGTTTATGGCAGACGCAATCGAACTCCTGACAGTTTCATAGGCGAATCGACGTGCCTTTAACTCATTGTCGGGCTTTCCCATTATGGCGGAGGCGATGTCTAACCACCACCAACTACTTCAATAACTGCTTCATCGAGATTGAAGATGGTCTGGCCAACTCGGCACTTCTGCGACGTGGAAGACCTTTAGCGCTGCCACCTGGATCAGCTGAATGGCCTAATGGATAGGCAGGGAGGCTAGCACGAGGGATGGGGCGCATAACGGGAGTGGTGGCATGGAAAAGAGCAGGACACTTGGCAGGCGGTAAGTGGAAGATGAGAGGGGAAAAGGACCATACGGACTAGAAGAGGGGAGATGGACAGATGTCGGAGGATGAGAAGTGGAGGACAGGTAGCGAGATGACACGACAAGAAAGGGGGGGCCCATGTCGATTAAACACAGAAAGGCAGAGGATGCCCGAATTGCCTGTGCGTTGTTGATCCTGGCGCTCCAATCGCAGTCGTCGGAGAGATGCGTCCTCGATTCTGAACCCCCCCCCTCCGCTTAAAGATAGAAAGGCAGGGGGGGTCCGAAATCACCCTGCATGTCGTTGATCCAGGTGCTTTGATCTTGACCATTAAAGAGGTGCACCCCCGATTCCGTACCCCCCCCCCTCCGCTTAAAGGTAGAAAGGCGGGGGGGCTCTGGAATCCGATGTGCGCCATTGATCTGGGCGCGCGAAATCCTGCCGTCCAGAGTTGATTTCCAATTAAACACGGATGCATTTGCATCCCAAACTTAGGACAAGTGGGTTTTTAACCCATTCTTTGCATTCTAACCCCCTTACAAGAAATATCGCTAACATTTGGCTCCATGGGGGATAGAGTCATCCCTGTGATGCTCTAAGAACGCTTTTTGCAAATTCAGTGCCTTGTTGTTGGGCTATGGAGTCATTTATTAAACTGAAATCAAAAACAAAAACAATATTTACAAGGAAAAAGAGCCGACTGAGGCTCACAAAAAACATTTTTTCAAGAAATGCCCATTTACTGCGCCACTAAAAACTTCTTTGCCTTCCAGATCCTGCAACCTGTAAGTGTTGTTTGAGAATACTTCAAGGATCTTGAAAGGCCCAAACCAGAGGGCATCAAACTTGTTGTGCTTGCCCTTTTCCTATCTAGGTGCATCCCATTTGAGCACCAGGTCACCCTGCTTGAATTCTTTCTTTCTTCTCTTCCTGTCAAAAGCCTACTTGATCTTCTGTTGATGGTCGTAGGCCCTGTCCAAGACTTGTTCTCTGACCTGCTGCACTTCCACCATCTGATGAATCCTTCTGACCATGTGGTTCGGCTCTCCTTCAAAGTCCTGGAGGAATTTCGCCACAGATAAGGCGAGTTGGGTAGGGAAAACAGCCTCTGCTCCATAAACAAGTTGAAAGGGCAAGATGCCCAGGGACTTCTTTGTTGTCACTCGATCATCCCATAGTGCAAATTTGAGCTTCGAATCCCAGGCTCTTTTATTGTCTTCCAATAATTTCTTAATGATCTTGATCAAGATTTTATTGGAAGACTCTGCCAGCCCATTTCCCTGAGGATAATAGGGAGTAGAGTGAATCAGTGAAATATCAAACTATTCATAGAACTTGACCAGAGGCTCAGACCAGAAAGGGGTGGCGTTGTCAGTGACAATTTTGCTAGGGCAGCCGAATCTGGCTATGATATCCTCCAGGAAGCTGATAATTACTTTGTGGGAAGTGCTTCTGGTGGGGACCGCTTCTATCCATTTGGTGAAATAGTCTGTAGCGGTCAAGATCCATCTGTGCTGGCCACTTGAGGGGGGATGAATTTCTCCAATGAAGTCCAATCCCCACTGCTGGAAGGGTGCTGAAACTATTACAGGCTTTAATGGCAGAGACTTGAGCTGTTGCTTTCCCGAAAACTTATGGCAATTGATGCAAGATCTGATTTCTCTGCAGACATCAGGGAATAAAGTGGGCCAGTAATACTCAGCTCGAAGGATCTTATGGGCTGTGGTCTTCCAGAAATGATGACCCCCACAAAAGCCACTGTGGAAATCAAATGTAACCTGTTGGGCCTCTTGCGCGTCCAGGCATCTTAAAAATACCCCTAAAGGGTCTTTCCAGTACAAGGTCTAGTCAATGAGGCAATATCTGACCGCCTTGAGCTTTAAAGCCCTCGCCTTGCTTTTCTCCATTCCGTCAAGAGGCCTCAATTCTTGCAGAAAGTACAAGATATCCTTGTACCAGGGACATGCTGCTAATGATAAGGTGGTCTGAGAATTCTTGTTGGATGACTCATCTTGCTCATTGATGAAGTTAATCCCCAAAGCTTTGCAATTAGACTCGGCCAACAATTTGGCTAAACCCGACCCCTTTATCAACTTGGTGGGCTTAATCTCCAGATTGAACTCTAAGATCTTGGCAATCCATTTGCCTCTTTTTATGTCTATGTCAGGCTGTATAAGAATGTCCTTCACAAAGGTCGAAGGAACATATGCAGTGACCCTCGAGTGCAAGACATAAACTCTGAAAGCCTTGAGATCTTTCACTAAGGCATAGGCCTGCTTTTCCATGATCTCGTACCAGAGTTCTGTGTCTCTCAATGCCTTGTTGTAGAAGGTAATAGGTTGTTCTCACCTTTGATCATTTTTCTGCAACAAGACTGCTGCTACTGTATCATAAGAAGCAAAAGAAAAAATCAGGAAATCTTTAGAATAATCAGGACTGATTAGCACAGGTGCCTCAGTCAACGCCTTCTTTATTTGGACAAAAGATTCCCTGGGTTCAGTAGTCCATTTCACTTCATTTCCCTTCCTGAGCATGGCTGTGATGTGTTTCACTAACTCAGCAAAATTCAAGACGAATCTCCTCAGAAAATTTATCTTCCCCAAAAAGGCCTGAACCTCCTTCTTAGATATGGGAAGTGGCAAGGTCTGAAGTGCTTCTACCCTGCTAGGATCGATCCTTACTCCCTCTACTGGCACTACATGGCCTAATAGCTTCCCTTCCTTCATAGCGAACAAAGATTTCTTGGGGTTCAGGGATAGGTCGAACCTCCGACATTTCAGGAAAACTTTTCTTAGGTGGCAGCAGTGTTCTTTGTCAGACTTGGAGAAGAATGTTATGTCATCCAGATAGATCACCACAAACTTGTCTTTCTCCCTGATGAAGGCTATGTCCATGGCCCGCTGAAATGTTGCTCCTGCATTCATCAGCCCAAAAGGCATTTTGGCATACATGAATGTGCCCCAAGGAGTAGTGAAGGCCGTTTTTTCCCTGTCCTCAGGCATGACTGATATCTGATTGTAACCAGAAAATCCATCGATCATGGATATCCTAGATGTGCCAATGACCCTCTGCAATATGTGTTCCATGTTGGGCAGGGGATAATTTTCCTTCCTGGAGCTTCTGTTCAGGTTCCTGAAATCAACACAGAGTCTAATTTCCCCACTCTTCTTTCTCACTGGGACCAAATTGGCTACCAAATCGGAATATCTCAAGGGGACAATGATCTGGGCATCCAGCAGCTTCTTTACCTCTTTCTCCATGACAGGAAACAACATGGGATTTATCTGTCTCAGCTTCTGCTTGAACGTCTTGGCCTCTTCCTTCAGCGGGATCTTATGTTCAATGACTGATGTGTCATACGTCTTGAGGTCTTCGTAGGTCCATGCAAACACATCAGCGAACTCTCTCAGCAACTCGGTATATTCAACCCTCTGCTCCTTGGTCAAACTCCTTGACAGCTTGACAAACTTAGGCTCCTCTGGTGTGCCAATGTTGCATCGGCTGTGTCAGCGCCATCACCTAAAACTCTGCCCTTTACTGCCACATCATTCCCATCGAACAATCTCTCTAACGGGACCAGACCCCTTGGGATGTGATTGCTAGGCAACTGAATAATGTCATGCTTTGTTATTTTACCCAGAAACTCACCCCCATCAAACCTTTCCTCAGAGGCGGAGTCTTGGTCAATATGCATTTATGAGAATTCTTCAATAGTTTCCAGGAACTTTTTGATCTCGAGATCATCTTCAAACACCTTCCAATGTTTGATGTTGTCAGGTATGGAAGGCATGTATTTTACTTCTACATCATACCTTAGTTTGGGTGGCAAGGGTACTTTGAAAATGCTTGCTGATGCAGCTAAGGAATCTGCCACTGTGTTTTCTTCTCTTGGGATGAAAGAGATGTTAAATGCTGAGAAGAAACTGTCAATTAGGTCCCATACCTCATTTCTGTAATTATGGAGTCGAGGATGCTTAGCCTGACAAGTGCCTCTGATCTGTTGGACTACCAACTCGGCATCTCCGAACACTGCTACCTCTTGAATTCCCATTTCCCTTGTGGCTCTTAATCCTAGGATAAGAGCTTCATACTCGGCCACATTATTGGTGGTTTCGAATTCCATCTTATATGACAGGGACACGGTCTCCTGAGAAGGTGACACAAAAACCACCCCAGCTCCAGCGCCTTCTCTGGAATAGGCTCCATCGAAAAACATTTTACAGATTGGGGTGATGGAGGGAGGAAATTCAGGGGAAACAGTGGGCTGCTTTCTGAGTTTCAGAGGGGCCTCGGGGGCGTGGGTGAGCTGCAGTAAACTGGAGCCTAAATCAGTTTCCAAGTCAAATATGGGATGGTTGGTAGGGTTGGCTTCATCACTGATTATGTAGGCCAGTTGGGCTTCCCTGTATAGTCTTATATGCTCCCCTCCAAACACTGGGATAGTGGCATACGTGAGATCCATCTGCAAGGTTCCCCCTAGTCTTTTTATCCAAGATCTTGACAACAACATACCAAACTTAGGGGGGACATCAGCCACCACAATATCCATGACCACACTTTTCATGGGCAGTTGAAACAAGGTCACAACCAGGTCTTTAATGACTCCAAGACACTGGAATCTCCTGGAATCAAAAGAATAGAGGTCATGATAGGCTCGGGTGACTTCTAGTCCTAACTCTTCCATGACAGTTTTGGGCATGAGGTTGTGAGAGGCCCCTGAATCCATAAGGAAATTATGTAGCACTTTATCATGTATGTTTAGGGAAGTGTAGAAGGGAGGGGATGAATCATCTCTGTCTTCTACCATGAGGCCTAGGACAATTGTTGGCCTTTCATCTTGGAGATTTATGGAGTCTGTGGGAGGGTATGAGGCTTCGGATTTCAAAAGTTTAGAGAAGCATTTTTTGAACTCTTCATGTTTAATTAGCTCAGTGAGGGGTACAGGGATTCTGATCTTTTGAATATCATGTTCAAAGTTAAAAGAGGATGTAAGCTTTGGGATTTATCTTATTTTAGGAACATGATTGTGGATAGTGGGAGAGAGGGGTTGAGCCTTCTTACCTCTGTGAGCGTCTGCTACTCCATTAGCAGGTTCCTTTGTTCTAGTGGACCGCTCAGGAATATCAGGTGTTGTTGTCTTTTTGTCGGACCTCAGGTTGTACCTGCCTCGGCCGCCGCTAGCCTTCTCTCCCTTGCTCAATTCATTTAGATGACTTTCCATGAGAGAATCCTCGTAAGCTGCTTGAGTGAGATGAGGAAAAGGAGGAGTGTCTTCTACACAGTGAATTTCAAGATCAAGCTTCTCCGCTCCTCGTGCTTCCTCATCGGCCACCAAATGGTTTTGAAAAGGGGCCTGAACTCTCTGGTCTTCTCTTTCTCTGTGCATAGTCGGGGGAGCAATATTATTTGGCCTCCTGAAACCTCCTTTAACTTTAGTTTTATGAGGGCCCTTGTACATTTTATTCCTTTCCACCTTCAATCTCTCCATCTCTTCATATAGAAACTTCATCATCTTGGTCAGTTCATCCACTTGAGGGTGGGGTACCGATGAGCTAGAAGTCGAGGCTTCGGATTTTCCCTTTCTTCTATCTGCATCAGCCTTGTTCCTTAGTCTGTCAGCTGTTAATACGTTGGATTCCACTTCTATGGCCACATCTTGCATTTGAGCTAAGGAGGTGGCTCTTCTTTCTCTTAATAGAAGGCAAAAATCTGGGTCAAATGCACCAGCATAGGAAATTTGGGCAGAGGCCTCTGAAGGTTTTATTTCTGTAGGAATATTATTATACATTTTATTGAATCTTTTGGAGAAGTCAGAGACAGACTCTCCTTCCATTTTCTTCAGAGACCCAAACTCTGTCATGTAATACATGAAATCCTTCCTATCTCCCCACTGCCTCAGGAAAACACTATCCAGGGCTTCAATTCCAGCAATAGATCCAGGGGTCAGTCCTCTAAACCACTTCCTTACCTCACCATCCAGGCTCTGGACAAAGACTCTCATCCAGACATCTTCATTTTCAATGTTTAGGTTGTCTGCATAACTGTAGAATGCAGCCAAGTTCTCTTCTGCAGTTATGTCCCCTTCTCCAGTGAACTTGGGCATGTATTTCAGATAATCTCCAGCAGGGAGAGGATTCACAGGCTAGGGTAGGATCAAGGGAGCATACCGGGCAGCAACTATGGCATCCATTCTATTCAGAGGGGGATTGGCACTAGCCATAGGAGTATTAGGTGGAGGAGAACTTGGAGGAGAAGGAGTTCATGAAGGGGCTACTGGGAATGAGTCTCGAAGTGGAGTGGGAAACAGGAGAGGATTCAAGGAGAAGGCTAATGAGCTCAAGCCAGCAGGAGCTCCTCTTTGTGCAGGAGTGGGAAAATCTTCTATAGTCCCTGGTCTACACCCAGGAACAGCTTCAGAGGAGAGGGGAGTGACAAGAATTTCTCCCTCCAATCCCAGACCAGGAGGAGAAAACTCAGCAGGAACACTCCCAAAATTCAAGAAACGAGAAACCTCTGAAGGAGGTCTATTAAGAAACTGAGGAGGAGAAAAGGGAGTTCTAACAGGAGGAGCTGTCGAATTACCTGTTTCAGCGATGGAAACTTCTTTTGCAGAGCTCATTCCTCTTCTGAGAACCACCTCTGGGTCAGCTTCAGGTGTAGCTAGAGGCAGTTGTGGATGAGACCGCGTGTGTCTGCCTCTGAAAGCCACAGTTAATGTTGGTTGTGGAGCCTGATTATCTTCCTAATTCATAGGTCCTTGCTTTCAGCCATGTTTATACCCCATGAAGTATTTACACCCCAGAAGTATGTACACTCTTCCACGCGGGGGAGTGCAGAGGGGGGGTACCTCCTCTGCGAGGTCCAGGGGGTCCATCCCCCCGGCTGGGGGGTCTGGGGGCAAGCGGGCCCCCAGCGGGGGTTCGGGGGCAGCATCCCCCAATGGGGGTTCGGGGGCGAAGCCCCCGAAGCAAAAATTGCCTTGTAAAAGTATATGTAAGTTCATTGTAAATCTGGACCGTTCATTATAAGGTCGCAGATCTAACGGTAGAGATTATGTTAGGGTTTTTTGCCCTAGAAGGCAACCCTCTTTTATGAGGGAAATGTATCGCGGCTATGATTGATGGTGAATATTGTATTCCGAGAGAGGAGACTGTGAGAGAAAGAAGAGGAAGTTACAGCGGGTTTTGCTGTAGGTTGTATCCCTTCATTTGCAGGATAATAATAAAGGAAGGACCTGGCAATTTCTCTGGTGGACGTAGCCCACACTGGGTGAACCACGTAA
>ML795327.1:566134-586395 GCA_009831015.1 Picea engelmannii
TGTAATTTCATTGTAAATCTGGACCGTTCATTATAAGGTCGTAGATCTAACGGTAGAGATTATGTTAGGGTTTTTTGCCCTAGAAGGCAACCCTCTTTTATGAGGGAAATGTATCACGGCTATGATTGATGGTGAATATTGTATTCCGAGAGAGGAGACTATGAGAGAAAGAAGAGGAAGTTACAGCGGGTTTTGCTGTAGGTTGTATCCCTTCATTTGTTGGATAATAATAAAGGAAGGACCTGGCAATTTCTCTGGTGGACGTAGCCCACACTGGGTGAACCACGTAAATCTATGTCTCTCTTGTATTGTGTGTCTTTTGTGTTTTGTTTCTGCATTTGTTTTATTTTATTGCTCCGCGGTCTTGGTTTTCTAACAGTTAAAATAGTGGGTTCGCTCCAGTGGAGTCGTCACAATGGAGTCGCCAGGTGCACAATAGCAATATTCCAGTTCTGATATCTAATGCACCTTCAGAATCAGCTAATCTTTATCTTTCAATCCCGGGGAAAATATTCAACTTCGTCCTCGGCAACGGTGCCAGAAATGTTAGCATCGGAAGTCACTCCTGGATTGCTTGCAGGAGTAGAGCCCGACACCCATCAGTTTAATGTCACGGTTTGTTTATAAAGGGGTGATCAAATGGAGATAAATACCCGAGGAGATATCACTCTAACTTAGGGACTGGGTCTGGTACATAAGTAACAAAGGAGGTCTTGATCTAACTTCAGCTAGTGGGTTGATTGAAAGATGAGCAGATGGAAGACTTATCAAGAAAGGTGAACAAACAGCTTTGGGCAACAGGCTTGCAGTAGTTTGTAGAAGAAAGACTTTGAATGCAAGATCCGCTTGGTTCAGGGCCTCAAGAAACTGAAGGTGGACTTGACTGTATCCTCCAATTCCAAGTCGCTCAGTGTTGGGAAAATTACAGGAACCGATTAGAGACAGTGCAACTATTACAGTGATCCATTACAACATCATCCTATAACAGCTACAGCTCAACTGGATCCTCCAATTCCAAGTTGTTCTAACACAGTGTAACAAAGAAGTAAAGAAACCGGCATTCATAAGACAAGAAGTCTCAAAAGTTCATACATAACCAGAGTATCAGTGCTTCATTAAAGCTTTACAACCAGGAGCTCTGCTCAACCATCGATAGATACAAAAATGGTGAAAATGCCTTCATATACTCAAAACAACAACAGCAACAGAATCGAGACGATGCATTAAAATCTTTGCGTCTGCATGGCTTCTGATAGTCAACACCTGCAGTCTCTGAATAATCGTGCAGTTTATGGCAGATGCAATCGAACTCCTGACAATTTCATAGACGAATCGACGTGCCTTTAACTCATTGCCGGGCTTTCCCATTATGGCGGAGGCGATGTCTAACCACCACCAACTACTTCAATAACTGCTTCATCGGGATTGAAGATGGTCCAGCCAACTCGACACTTCTGCGACGTGGAATACCTTTAGCGCTGCCACCTGGATCAGCTGAACGGCCTGATGGATAGGTGGGGAGGCCAGCGCGAGGGATGGGGCGCATAACGGGAGTGGTGGCGTGGAAAAGAGTGGGACACTTGGCAGGCGGTAAGTGGAAGATTAGAGGGGAAAAGGACCATACAGACTAGAAGAGGGGAGATGGACAGATGTCGGAGGATGAGAAGTGGAGGACAGGTAGCGAGATGACACGACAAGAAAGGGGGGCCCCATGTCGATTAAACACAGAAAGGCAGAGGATGCCCGAATTGCCTGTGCATCGTTGATCCGGGCACTCCAATCGCAGTCGTCGGAGAGATGCGTCCTCGATTCTGGACCCCCCCCCCCTCCGCTTAAAGATAGAAAGGCAGGGGGGGGTCCAGAATCACCCTGCGCGCCATTGATCCGGGTGCTTTGATCTTGACCGTTGAAGAGGTGCACCCCCGATTCCGGACCCCCCCCCCCTCTGCTTAAAGGTAGAAAGGCGGGGGGGCTCCAGAATTCGATGCACGCCGTTGATCTGGGTGCGCGAAATCCTGTCGTCCAGAGTTGATTTCCAATTAAACACAGACGCATTTGCATCCCGAACTTAGGACAAGTGGGTTTTTAACCCATCCTTTTCATTCTAACCCCCTTACAATAAATATCGCTAACAGTTGGCTATGCTCATTTGAAGAAAATTCCCATGGCAAGAGGCTAAAGTGTCTTTTATGAAAGCCAATAAATCCCTAGGGGGAAAAAACCCTAATATGTGAAAACCCTAACCCTAGCACGAAATTAGGGCTAAGCAATCTCTAAAGAAGAAGGGGAGCCTTGTTAGGATAGAAACTTTTAGATTTTTTGTTTATTTTAGGTCTTTCTTAGCTCATTGGAAAGAAAATTAAAACATTGAGTTGGCTCCTCAAGCTTATGTGTATTTGGTGTGAAAATTGCATGGGAAAACCTCGAAAAACATGTCAAAAGTTCAATTTTTTGGAATCAAGACTATTTCTAAGATGGTCGTTAATGGCCACCTAGATAAATCATCCCCTTTTTGGTAGCAATGGTCTCCAATGCATTCATTTCCTCTATTAGATGAGGAACTTTCATTAAATATGGTTCCTAATGAACCACTTGCCCTTGTGAAGAAGTTGCCCAATTTTCATAACCTGATGGCACTATATGTTCTATTGGTGAGTTCCCTTTTTCTTGGTGTCCATGATTCAATCCAATGTAGCTTGCTCAATGAATTCATGCTTGAGTTCTGGAGGGACCAAGTGTTTTACCACCTTTGTAGTGTCCAACAAAGGTGGAAAATAGGGTCAAAGCAACTCCACATTAAATATTGAATGTTAGCCAAGGAAATGACTAATACTCAATTCAAAAGCATTCTCACTTGTAACCTTGGTGATGGTGTAAGGCCCATATTGGAGTGGTATGAGTTTCATGTGGGGGTTTGTGAGTCATTCTTTCTACAAGTGCAACCATACATTATCACCAACCAGAAAATTATGTTAAACCTGACATTAATCATGTTGTTGCATGTACTTAGCATTAGCTTTCTAAAAAATTTCATGAACTTTTTGTTGGATGTGTTGAATCCATTCAACAAATTTTTCTACTCTATCTACCTCATTCTAATCATGGGAGGACTCTTCTTGTGTGGATGCAATAGGTGGAGCTACATTAATTGGAGCTAATTATTGGAACCCTAAGCACAATTGAAAAACAATGTGGCTAATAGAACTGTGAAGGGCTTTGTTGTAGCTATGTTAAACATAAGATGGATTTCATCCCATGTACGTGGATGATTGGAGTTGTACTTCCTCAGGATATGCATAACCATCCTATCGACTACCTATATTTTTTCATCAATCCAGAGGCAGAAGGAAGTGGATTTGGTCAACGTGGTGTCCATCATTAACCATGGGCTAGACCAAAAATTATTGAGGAACATATGGTCCCTATCTAAAAAAATGGTCCATGGTAGCCCTAAATGAACCCAAACATGCTTGAAAAAGAGCTTAGCAATGGCCTTCATTATGATACTATTCTTGCAGGGTGCCAAAATGGTTATTTTAGACAACCAAACGACAACCACAAATAAACAATTATTACCATGCTTGGTTGAAGGAAAACTTGAGATATAATCCATGGAGAGTGACTCCCAATATTTACCTTAAGTACGTAGAGAGGTGTACAATGCCTCCTTCTTTATCATTGGTTTAGAAATGGCATAGAGGGTGTATGATTTGATATACATGTTAATGCAATGTCCAAACTTTGGCCGGTAGAAATACTTTTGCAACACTACCATTGTTTTCTCAACATCAAAGTATTCTAACACCCCACTACAATTCACCTCCCAAGAAGTGTTTCATGCTTTCCTGAAGGAACACGGAGATGTCCTAGATGGCATAGAAGTCCATCCTAGTAGTGAAAGTATAAAACTTCTTTACGTGTACCCAATGTCTAATATGTAGTAGCAAAGTTGAGATTTTTTTCATACAATAGGGGAAACTCAAAAGTCTCATGTCCACAAGAATTAAGCATAGAGGTTAGTGGGACAACAGGAGCTCACCTAAGGTAGTATACAACTTAGTTTGTGTTTCCCTTCGTGTACTTGATGTTCAATTGGAATGGTGGTTGTTCTACAACTTTCCATGTGTTGGATGAATTGAAGGGGCCTATGGTTGGTCTAGATGATCATTTCCATTCCCATAATATAATTCTTCCACTTTGACATGCCTACACAATGGATGATCCAAAAAGGATCCAGAGAAGACTAAGGATAGCTCAGAATTCACGGAAGCAACTCAAGAAGCTCATAATGGCCTTAGCATATAGAGAAAGGGAAAATATTCAAAGTCCTCAAAACTCAGTGAAAGTGGCATCACCGCAAAGAGTGTGTCACAAGCTTTCCAATGGCGTAAACGGCTTGTCAAATGGAGTTACGGATTGAAAGATATTCACGGTCAAAGTTTGGTCAACCTAGCCTAGTCAACAGGGGATGAGTCAGCATCAGTATGAATGACATCAGCATTCGTACAGTGTACGTGGCACACAGAGGAGGTGACATGTGTCATGTTGACGTTAGCATGGTGACATGGCAACACCAGAGTTTGCCACGTGTCACTCATTTTTGTTTTTTTTGGTCAATCCATGGACCATCGAAAAAGCGCCACGTGGCAATCTGTATAGCCACGTGGCATACCATACAATGACGTGGAAGGTGACATGGTAGGCTAATGTGGCAAGCTAAAATGGAAGATGACATGGCAGGGTGACTGTGCAAGTGGATGATGTGGGCCAATAAATGGTCGCCACGTGGCCTAGTCATGGGCAGCCATGTGGCAGCGGGCAAATGCTCAATGAGGTCCAGCAACCGAAAATCCAAAATATATATATATATATGAATTCCACCAAATATGGCAGTGGTTCCACCAGATTTGGTGGAATATCCCACCAAGCAATCAACAAACCACCATATTTAAACTTGCATCCTGCCAAAAGTGTTAACCGGTTCACCAAAGATAGTGGTACCGCCAAACTAGTGGCATATTCTTTGTTATCACAACATTCTTCCAGTGTTAATGCACCATATTTGGTAACAGTTACAACAGAGAATCCCAAAAAGGGAGGCCCACGGGTTTGATCCCGGGACCTCCCCCAACAACCAAGCCTTAAATCGCCTCTGCCAACCGTTGGGCCAAACAGCCCCATTGTTTATATTGCCCGCAGATATTATTTAAATTTTGAAATTCGCCAGTGCGATCAGGGCACGCGATGGTACGGCCTGGCACACTTTTTGAGGAAATTTTTATGAATTAATTGCAGGGAGCAGGCACAGAAATCGAGACGAGATTTCTCAAGGGTCTGGGAATGCCAGAGTCGGATTGAGGCGTGGAGATAGTCATTTTTGGGTAATTCGACGCCACGAATTCAATGGTGTTGTATGTTTTTTGATATGAGCAAAACTTATGTAGATTAATTCCAAAATGAGGTATTCTTATGTATTTTGTCAAATTCTTTTGTTGAGTTAATAAAAAAAGGCCTACCCATTTGAGAGCAGGACTCGGAGACGTAGTTCACCAGGGACGAACTCCATTATCAAGTTTTTGTGTTCAGATTTGATGCTTTTGTCTCTTCATTATTGAGCTTTTCCTTCTTTAATGGTGTACTTTAATTTATGCTCATTTAATACAATTATTTATAAGTCAGTTCAATGAAAAGATTTCGGATCATGTTGGTATCAGAGTAGTCATCTTTGACGTGAATTGTTGAGTGTAAATGCTTACTAGGTCCAAGCATAAGCAGGGTGAAGGAACTCTTAAGATTTTCAATCCTGAAGTTGGCCTTGCATCCCGAAGGAAGAAAATGGCAGAAGAGGACAAGCGTGATGAACAGGAGAAAAACTTCCATATGGTCTTTTATCGCATGTCAGAAATGGTCGAACGAATGTATGGAGACTACGAGAAGAGGATGAAGAAGAAAGGGAAGAAAAAGGAAGCACAAGTTGATGATGATTCTTCGATAAATCAAGGGGTTGGAGGAGACCCTCCTGAGCCTCCATCTTCACCATCAAGTTCTAGTTCTTCTTCCTCTGAGCATTCTCGGCATTCTCATCATTCTAGCCATAAAGATTCTTTTAAGAAACCATTATTAAAGCTTGATGTAAAATTTGCTTTACCTATGTTTAATGGAGATGTTAATCCTAAAAATATAGATAATTGGATCTAACAGGTTGAAGTATATTGTCATGTTTAACAGATTGATGAAGAGGAAGTTAAAGTGCAACTGGATTCTATTTGGTTGGAAGGTACCGCTCTCGTATGGTGGGAGAGAAAACTTTAGGACAAAAGTAAATGTGGTAATATTCTTTCCTCGTGGTCGTAATTTAAATCAGCGATAACGAAGAATTTTTATCCATTGGGTTATTTACATAAAGAAATGATGGAATGGCAAACTTTAAGACAAAGTAAAGGTCCAACTGTACAAAGTTTCACAGAAGAATTTAGGAAGAAAACTCTTGCATTAAACATTCCTTTGGATTCTTATGAAACTTTAATGAAGTATATTGGCGCACTTCATAATTATATTCACCATACTTTGCTATTATTTAACCCCACCAGTCTTGATGAAGTTTATGTGCAAGCCACTCACCTTGAGAACATGGGAAAGCATGTTCAAGAAGATCCCACAAAGAAACCTTCAGATCTCCCACATAAGCCATTTAAGTTTAAAAGGAATGACAAGAAGACCGCCATGGTAAAGAGAGAAGGAAATCCATCGTGCACTCATTGCAAGAAAAGTGGTCACGATGATGAACATTGTTGGAAACTACATCCAGAGAAGAGACTGAAATAGTTTGGTGGAAAGGGGAAGACAAAAACCATTGCTACAGTGGAAACAAGATCTTGGTTCCTATTCAGGAGATGAAGGAAAGATCACAGTGGTTGGAGTACAAGTTAAATATTCCCTTCATGCTAGTTCAAATTCCAATAATGAAACTCATGATGATGAATGAAGGAGGAATGAATTATTTCATATAAGAGTTGTATCTAAACACACTAAGATAGATACATTATTTGATTTGGGTTCCCAAGTAAACTTGATATTTGAAGCACTTGTCAAAAAGATGGGTCTTAAACAAAACCACATCCAAAGCCTTATCCTCTTGGGTGGGTATGTGATAAAGAAAAACTTAATGTCACCAAACAATGTAGGGTCAGACTCTTTATTGCTTCAAAGTTGATTAACGAAGTGGATTTGCATGTTGTATCACTTGATATATGTGGCATAGTGTTGGGGATTCCTTATATTTATGATAGAAAAGCAGTCTTCTTTCGTCATGAGAAAAAATACCACATTACTAAGGGGGGAGTGGAATATATTTTTAGAGCTCACAGCATGAGGGTAAACACAACACTTGTTAGTGTAGGACAAATGAAGAGACTCATAAACACTAATAAGAGATATGTACTCATGGTCGTAAGGGAGAAATATGTTGGAACATCCGATGCTTTCCAAGGATGTGATCCTTCTCATAAGAAAAAATTAATTGATATTGTTTCTAAGTATGATGATATTTTCTAGGAACCAAATGGATTACCTCCTAAGAGGGAAATCCAACATGAAATATATATTCAGCAAGATTCTCCTCTTTCTAATGTGGGGATGTACAGATGTCATGTGTAGAGATGATAGAGATCAAGAAGTAGGTAAAAGGCTTGTTATATCAAGGGGTCATCATGCCCAGCTCATCTCCTTGTGGTTCTTTGATCATGATGGTGCCAAAGAAAGATGGCACATGGCGATTGTGTGTCGATTATTGGGTCTTAAATAAAATCACAGTGAAAAATCGATACCCTCTTCCTCGTATAGATGATTTACTTGATCAGTTAAATAATGTTGTTTATTTCACTAAGTTGGATTTACATAGTGGATACCATCAGATCAGGGTTGCAGAACATGATGAATGGAAGATTGCCTTTAAAACCAAACATGGATTGTTTGAGTGGCTAGTTATTTCATTTGGGCTTTGTAATGCTCCGGCAACCTTCATGCTTGTGATGAATGATGTATTCAGGCCTTTTCTAGATGATTTTGTGATTGTATATTTAGATGACATTCTTATATTTAGCGAGACTTGGGATGAACATGTGAGGCATGTAAAAAAAGTATTGGATACTTTGCAAAGGGAAAAGTTGTATGTAAAATTTTCCAAATGTGAATTTGGTAAGACTGCACTTGTGTACTTAGGTCATATTGTAGGAGGAGGACAATTAAAAATTGATCCTTCCAAGATTGATGTAATTTTAAATTGGCATGAGCCCAAAAGTATAACCAAGCTATGAAGCTTCTTAGGTGAAATCCAGTATTGGAGGAGGTTCATTTCAAACTTATCCTTTATAGCAGCTCCTTTGCATGCCTTAACCAGTGTGAAGAACGCTTTTCAGTGGGGAGGAAAGCAACAAAAAGATTTCGACACTTTGAAAGAAAAGATCAGTACCGCACCAGTATTAGTACTGTCGAATCTTCAACAGCCCTTCGAGATCGAGACAGATTCTAGAAGATACACCATGGGTGCAGTATTGATGCAATATCATAAGCCTATATGTTACCACTATGAAACTTTTAACCAAGTTGTTGTTAACTATCCTACATATGATAAAGACTTGTATGCATTAGTTCAAAGTGTAAAGAAATGGAAGAACTACTTGTTAGGGAAGGAAACGATCATACATACAGATCATCAACCCTTACATTGTCTCCAAGCACAAACCAAACTGCAACAATCTCGACATTACAGATGGATGGGTTTCCTACAACAATTTCATTTGGTAATCAAGTACAAAAAGGGTACAAGTAACAAGGTAGTTGATACGCTTTCTAGAGCTCCTATTGTTGCTTCTATTATTTTGAAGAATGCTTCTTTATCTCATGATAGCTATGTGGAACAATATGCCATTGATGAATATTTTAAAGAAGTATATGAGAAGTTAACCCATGGTGCACAGGTAAAGAACTATTGTCTGCAGGGAAAACTGCTCTACCATCTTGGAAAGCTATGTGATCCTACAAGTGAACAAGTCCATGTAATACGAGAAGCTCACACTTCTCTTGTGTCTGGGCATTTTGGGGTAGGAAAAACTATGGCTCATTTGCAAAGGTTTTGTTATTGGCCTCAAATGAAAGCAAATGCAACTAAATATGTAAAGGGGTGTGTGATGTGTTCTACTTGTAAGCCCACTAATAGAAAACTGGGGCTATACTCACCACTACTTGTTCCATCCCATCCATGGGAAAGTATCTCCATGGATTTTGTAGGGGGTTTATGTAATGTACCTCAAATTCACCATAAAAAAAAATTCTATGACATAATTCAATTTCGTTTAA
This sequence comes from Picea engelmannii, assembly GCA_009831015.1. Taxonomy (NCBI): domain Eukaryota; kingdom Viridiplantae; phylum Streptophyta; class Pinopsida; order Pinales; family Pinaceae; genus Picea; species Picea engelmannii. The sequence goes on from ML795327.1 coordinate 575,492, forward strand.
CCTTAGAATTTAAGAGAAGGTAAGATTCATTTCCGTCCATAATGAAATTATTACACCAGTCTAGTTTACTTCGAACAGAAAAGCTTATGTGGATAAATTATTTCCATAATTCTATCACTTCCCTTAACTCTCAAACTACTCCAACATACTTATATGTATATAGGCAATATCTAAACTTAGGTCGAATGAACCTTTGAGATTCAGAGAGATAAAACTCAGGAGGAATAACATTTTGGAAAGTGTTATCGAGATCCAAGAACTCATTCCCTAGAAGAAGTGAAGACCAAGTCTTCGAAGACTTAGAAAATCGTCTAATCCTGAAGTGAGTAAAAGCTCAGGAGGAATAGTGACCATCGATCACAGACAGATCTAGACCATTGGTCCATTTCGCGATTTCGGGTATCGCAAGTTGGAAGGACAGAGATCCTTGTCTCTCAAAACCCCGAATCATGAAATCGTGATTCGACCTGAACCATCGATCACAGGCAGATCTAGACCGTTGGTCCATTTCGCGATTTCAGGTATCGCAAGTTGGAAAGACAGAGGTCCTTGTCTCCCAAAACCCCGAAATTGCAAAATCGCGAGATAGCGAGGTCAAACGTGGACCATAGATCCCAGGGATTATTGTGAGTCGTTGATTGAACGCCAAGACATTTCAACATTTCAGCAACCAAGGATTCCAAGGAGCAGAGACATCCCTTGAACCTTGATTTTCATGAAACACGAAAACCCGAAAGAATAGGTGCTAGGACATTTTGGCCTTTCGGCAACCGGGGATTCCAAGGAGCAGAGACATCCCTTGTACCCTGATTTCACGAAACACGAAAACCCAAAAGAATAGGCGCTGGGACATTTCATCCTTTTGGCAACCATAGATTCCAAGGAGCAGAGACATCCCTTGTGCCCTGATTTTGCGAAACACGAAAACCTGAAAGAATAGACGCTGGGACATTTTGGCATTTCGGCAACCAAGGATTCGAGGGACAAAGGGACGGGACGCTTGACTTGTGAAGTCTCGATCCACGATATTTTGGCATTTCTTAGATCATCATCATCATCTAAGGGAACCTATATAGAGAAATAAAAAAAAGAAGGGAGTCTAAGATTGTCAAAGTAATCAGTTCTGCACATTTAATTATGCTTTTAATTTCAAGGTTGGATCTTCATGACTGCTAGAACAGTAGGTATTTTGACTGTTTGCTATGTGCGTGTATAAAGGCGTATATTATTATTCTTACTGTAGGGAATTCTCTTTAACTCTCCATTAACATATGTACTTATTTCCACCTATAAGTATGTACATACCTATAGCTTTCTCTCTCTATATATATATATATATAACGGTTCACTGTCATAGGTATAGTTTCATCTTGATCCGGGTTTAATAATTGGAAAACTCAGTTACGTGCTACGGTCCTGCATCTTTACCTACAGAAATATAAACATGCAAGGATATCTATCTAACTTGGGTCTCATTATTACATGCCAGTAGCTTACACATCAAAGCATAGTTAACTCGAAGGATCCCATTTGTTGGTTTGTAATCCTTTCATCGCTTTATGACAGCGGATCGGTGGCCGTCTTGACCCTTCAAGACGTGAGGGTTCACTGTCAAGCGGTGGCTGCCTTAGCCTTTGCAGGCCACCAAATACCATCACCACCCTGATTTAAATTTTCCTAAGGTTGAAGGGGCAAGTTTTGTTCCTATAAATACTTGAGTCGTATTGTAATCCGTACACAGTGGATGAGACAAGAGCTTGAAATCATTTCTTGAATCAAATCGGTTATTCCCTGTTTGGAGGTTTGCTCTGCATTTATGATTTTCTGTTATTTAGTTTGTAACCTCATTTTATTTCTTGCTAAATTCATTTTTGAGCAAACACGATAATTATTTGTTTTTAGCAATTACAAACCCGGTCATTTATTTATTCCGAGTCTATTTGTTGGAGCGTGTGATTTTAAAATGAGATTAAATACAAAGTTGATATTTCGGCATTCAGGACTTGCTTGTTACATATGCTCGGAGTTCCTTTGCTTTACCAAACCCCGAAATCCCGAACCCCGAAACCCCGAAGTGTTGGGCCCACAATCTTTTCTCATTTCACAATTCAGCATTTCTTATTTCATTTTAGTTTGTGCGTCAGGTGTTCGTAAACCCCGAAACCCCAAAGTACTGGGCCCACAGTCTTTTCTCATTTCGCAATTCGAAATTTCTTATTTCATTTTGTTTGTGCGTCAGGTATTCGTAAACCCTGAAATCTCGAACCCCGAAACCTCGAAGTGTTGGGCCCACAGGCTTTTCTCATTTCGCAATTCGGCATTTCTTATTTCATTTTGTTTGTGCGTCAGGTGTTCGTAAACCCCAAAATCCTAAACCCCAAAACCCCGAAGTGCTAGGCCCACAGCCTTTTCTCATTTCGCAATTCGGCATTTCTTATTTCATTTGTGCGTCAGGTGTTCGTAAACCCCGAAATCCTGAACCCCGAAACCCCGAAGTGCTGGGCCCAAAGTCTTTTTGCATTTCTCGATTTGGCAAACAGCGTGGTCTTTTGTTTTTTCTGTTCGGCGTTTGTAATCACTGAAACCCAATTGACCTCTGCTTTTCACACCATTTTGTTCTCTACGGTTTATGCCATTAAACAACAATCTAACTACATAATTTTGAATACTTAAGGGTGTATGATCTTATGGCAAGCAGAACTCTTAGAAAAGTTCGTAGTGAAATCTGCTTGATTGGTTTAGTACATCCATATACAATATTTTTTGTTTTTGTCCTATACACAGTGGCTTGTAATATAATATGTTATTTCTATTCCACCTCTATCTCGAATGAAGATCCTTCATCATTTTTATCAGTCCATTCATTATAGTATTAGCATTGTTCCTATAACAGACAATTCTTACTATGTTCCTACAGTTTTTCATATTACAGAAATGAGCTGAGATACGACAGATTTCTCCCATAGAAGTACTTCGATACAGAATTAACATATACATTTCAACAGAATAAATGATTATTTAAAATAGAGAAGGAATAGATCAACATATCTAAACCAGTTTGCAGGAAGGCAAAGGGAACAGCCACATTCCTCCCAACCGTAGAATAGGCAGCCAAAATTTCTTGCCCGATTCACCCCCTAACCTGACCATGAATCCATGAGGGCAAATTTGGAAGACTCCTCCTCAGCAATGTCCACAATTCCAGCAGTTATCCTCTTGCCTCACACTTACTCAGCAGTGCTCATAATAGCAAGGAAAATCCATAGTCTCTTTTCTCCGCATACTTGGCAGCGTCCTGCCTCCTCACATATGTTATTTATCAATTTTGCCCAGGTCTTTTTCCCTCCCTTGGGAATTTTCACAGCTTTCTAAATCCCTGATTTTCAGGGGCTTCCAATGGACAAATCACTGATTTTCCACTTGTAATAATCATCCCAGAGGTATTTCCAATATGTTCCCCACTCATGGAGTCATGGTCAGCTAATTTTAACATGCTTGTTCCATTTGTCCTCCTGCAATTAATATAAATATTATGTTTTTATACAAGTGTCATAGTCAAATAGTTAGTTGAGTCAAATAAGATCTCTACCCAATAGTCATAATAATTAATTACAAATATCAAATTCGAAATTCGGAATTGCTATAAATGGCAAAAATTTTCCAAATTCGAATTTACTAAAAACGGAATAAATTTCCAACAAATTTAAATTTTCAAATATATATAGAGAGAGAGAGAGATATTGGGGATGTTACATCCTTTCCCCCTTCAGTAAAACATTGTCCTCAGTGTTCGTTCCTTTCCTGGAACAGGATTGGATGAGATTTTTGCAAATCTCCCTCCAACTCCCAAGTGGCCTCCTCAGGACTAAAGTGCTTCCATTGCACCTTTACCTGAGCGACGGCTCTATTCCAAAGTGTTATTTCTCTCCAGTCCAGAATGCGCAGGGGTTCCACCTGGAACTAGCCTTCGAGTTCCACCTGCACCAAGTTCTAATTAATACTATGAGTAGGGTCATGAATATACTTTTTCAGCAACGAAACATGAAATACATTATGAATTCTTAGATTAGCTGGACGTGCAAGTTGATATGCTACGGGTCCAATTCGAGATAGTATCTCGAAGGGCCCACAAAACCTGGGTTCCAGCTTGGCACAATTCCCTAACTTCAACGAGCTCTTTTGGGCTTTGACCTCAAATAAACATGGTCTCCCACTTGAAATTTCAAGTGTCTTCTTTTATGATCTGCATAGCTCTTCTATCTATCCTGTGCTTCTTTCAAGTTCTGTTGTACCTTTCTTACCGCGTTCTCCATTTCTTGGAGCATCTCTGGTCCAACCATGAGTCTGTCAGCCAGGTCATCCTAGATAATTGGAGTCATACACTTTCTGCCATACAGTATTTCGAAAGGGCTCAACTTAGCCGAAGTTTGGTACCCATTGTTATATGAAAATTCTACCAAGTACAGGTAGTCTTCCCACTTGCTCGGTTTTGTTCTTACGTACATGCAAAGCATATCCTCTATGATCTGGTTTGCCCTTTCAGTCTGTCCATCCATTTTTGGATGATAGCTCGTACTGAAATTCAAGTTAGTGTTTAGCCCTGCAAACAATTCCTTCCAAAAAGAATATGTAAATTTTATGTCTCTATTTGAAACCACCATTTTAGGAATACCATGCAGCCTAAAAAATTCTTTCATGAATATTTCAGCAATGTTTATAGCTTTAAAAGTAGACTTTATAGGAATAAAATGTGCAGACTTACTGAGTTTATCTATTACAACCATGATAGAATCATTATGTTTCTGAGTTTTAGGCAAACCTGTTATAAAGTCCAGTGATATAGTCTCCTATTTCCATTCTGGTACTGGTAATGGCTGTAATAGGCCAGCTGGATGTTGGTGCTCGGCCTTAACCTGCTGACAATCTAGGCACCTAGCCAAGTACTCTGTTGTTTCGCCCTTCATATTAGGCCAGTAAAATAGTTTTCTGAGTGTTGTTATTGTTTTCTGGTAACCTAGATGGCTAGAATACGGTTTCTTATGCACTTCGTCTAAAACAATTAATTTTAACTCTGTTGAATCTGGTATGTAAAGTCTGTTTTTAAATCGTAATAGTCCCTTCTTATCAATACTCAGATCTGGTTTATCTGAGTTTGCGATACTGTTTTGAAATTTTGTCATCATCTTAGTGTAATTTCCGTTGTTAATACCTGTCGTCCTTATCCTTTATTCCAGATCACTTTCTGCCCTGCTGATATTTATCTCAAATAACCCATGGAATCTTCTGCTTAAAGCATTTGCTACTTTATTTTCATTACCCTTGATATGTCTAACCTCGAAGTCGAATTCACTCAAGAAGGCTAGCCATCTTGCTTGTCTTGCATTAAGATCTGGTTGGTTAAACAGATATTCCACCCCGCTATTATCCGTTAATAGTAGAAATTTTTTACCCATTATGTAGTGTCGCCACATTTTTAAGGCGTGTATTACCGCTACCAATTCTAATTCATGACTGACATAATTTCTCTCATGTTCCTTTAATTTTCGGGACTCGTAACAAATAATGTGTCCTTCTTGAGTTAGGACACCACCTAGTCCTTCTTTACTTGCATCAACACATACGGTGAAGTCTTTATCTGGGTCTGCTACCTTCAATATGGGTGAAGTTGTCAATAATTCCTTCAGTTTGTTAAAATTGTCCTGACACTTCTCTGACCAGTTAAACTTGGTTCCTTTCTTTTGTAATGATGTGATAGGGAAGGCTATCTTGGAAAACCCTTCTATAAATCCACGATAATATCTGGTGATTCCCATGAATGACCGGATATCTACCACATCCTTAGGTATTGGCCATTCCATAATGGCTTTTATCTTTTCTGGGTCTACGGCAATACCTTCCGAGGAAATGACATGTCCTAAACATTGTATTTCTTTTTTATAAAAGTCACATTTGTCAAATTTTGTGTATAGTTTGTGTTTCCTCAATGTTTGCAGAACTATTCTTAAGTGTTCATCATGTTCCTCCTCCATTTTAGAATAGACCAGAATATCATCGATAAATACTACTACGAACTTGTCTAAGTACTGGCTGAAAATGTTGTTCATCAAGCACATAAATGTGGTGGGTGCATTAGTGAGTCCAAAAGGTATGACTACAAACTCGTAGTGTCTGTATCTTGTTCGAAAAGCTATTTTGTTTATGTCCTCATCCTTTATCCTAACTTGATGATAACCGGATCGTAAATCCAATTTTGAAAAGATCTTGGCCCCACCAACTTGATCAAACAGATCATTTATCCTTGGTAAGGGGTATTTGTTCTTAATGGTCATTTTGTTCAGTTGTCTATAATCGATACATAATCTTAGAGTACCGTCTTTCTTTTTCACAAAGAGGACCGGTGCTCCTCATGACGAGACACTCGGTCTGATATACTCTTTGTCCAACAATTCCTGTAATTGTATTTTTAATTCTGTCAGTTCTGGTAGAATCATTCGATAGGGTGCTTTTGAGATAGGGGTTGATCCGGGTAGTAAGTCTACGGAGAAATCTATTTCCCTTCTAGGAGGTAATTCTGGTATATCATCCACAAACATGTCTCTGAATTCACGTAGGACAGCAAAGTATTCTAACTTGGGCTTATCTTCTTTTTCTAATAGATTCGTCACTTGGATGGCGTAAAATTGACATCCCTTTCTAATACATTTCTTGAGTTGCATCACTGAAACTTGTCTGACTGATACAGGTTTTGGTATGCCTTGGGTTGTTCTAACAGTGCCAAAATTATCTTTATAGCTAAGTATCTTTGTATAACAGTCTAGTACTGCTTTGTGTTGTTCCAACCAATCCATCCCGATAATCATATCATAAGATCCTAGTGGTAGGATGTTCAGATTGGTCCTTATCTTTTGACCATCTATGTTGAACTCAAGATCAAAAATAAACTCAACTACTTTCCTTTTAGTACCTGTTGCTAGTTGTACAAACCATGATTTTGCGTGCTTCAGTTTCTTAAGTTTATTCGACTCTACTACATCGGGAGTAATATAACTTAACGTAGCTCTAGGGTCAATTAAAATAGAAATTCGAGTGTCATTGATTTTACCTTCGATGTCTACCACCGAGGACTGGTGATCAGCTTGTCGACCATCTATGGTTGCATTGATCCGATGCAAGCTTCTGCCCACGTCTCCCACTATCGAGGCTACCTGCAAATTGTGAACAGTGGTTCTGTTTGCTGAAATTAAACGTGGAATGTTCCTCCTTAGATGAGGCTCTCCACAATCCAACACTTTAATGGCTCGCTGGAGTTGTCCCCAAACTTCTTCATTCCCAAGTTTACTGGTTTACTTCTACCTTGCGTATTCGAATGATTGGAGTGAAAATCCTTCCTTGGAAAACTTTTTGTTTCATTCTGATAAGGAGCTGGCTAGTATCCCTTCTTCTGTTGGTTCATTCAATCTTGCTTCTTATCTTTCCAGGCCTTGGAAACTCCACCCGTTGTTTATACTGGTCATAGCACATTCATTCTTTCCTGAATACCTCACTCAAGGATTTGGGGTTGTCAAACTCAATTCTGTCTTTGTAGGACTGTGGTAAACAGCTTAAGAACCATTGGATTTTTAACTTATCCTCTCAGATATACAGTATGAACCTCAGTAGTTCTAGAAATTTATTTATAAGGTCTTCCATCGTCATATGTTCGAGTCGTAACTCATAAAATTCTTTCGTCTTCCTTTCATAATAGCTTTCAGAAAGGTATTGTTTCTTAAAATACTTCTTAAAGTCAGACCATTCCAACTATTTCTCCTTTAGGCCCTTGGCCAATTTCAGGTCCTGCCACCAAATGTTGGCTTTCCCCTTCAGATTGTAGATGGCCATTCTGACCTTCATGTTGCTGGAATAGTTATAGATTTGGAAGTATTTTTTGATGTCCAACAACCATGCCTCAACTTATTCTCCTGTTTTGGATTCTCCATCAAAGGTAGCTAGTTTAATCTTTTTAAATTCTCCTTCAAGGTGGTCTGTTTGTTTTCTTTTTTTGTCTGGTATAGTTTTGTCTTCAACTGAAGGTGTCCCTTCAGATGAACTGTCTCCTTTTTCTGTTTCCAGACCAGAATTCTTGGAGGCCCTTTTGCTGACCTCTTTGTCATGGTTATCATCTTTTGGGATTTTCTTGGTTACTATACTACGCAATAGGACTTCATTTATCTCTTGTTGTTCATGTTGTGCTTTCTTCAATTTTTCATTGTCGACCTTGAAAACCTGTAGTTCAACAATAAGATTCCTCATTGTTTCCAACATCTCTGTGGGTGAGCTTCCATCATTGTTTTGTCTTGGATCTCCCGAAGGTCCTTGCTGCGGATTTCCTTCCATCCTGATTTATGCACCCTCCTGAGCTGCCATAATTTACAAAAAATAGAAAGGGATTTCTGTTTGAAACCATAAGATTTATTAGTTTTACATATGTCAGAATGTATACCAAGTAGCTAATGCGGCCCTATTCAGGCCTAGTGTTGTAGCTTCTGCTCTGATACCATATGTAATGTACCTCAAATTCACCATAAAAAAAAATTCTATGACATAATTCAATTTCGTTTAAGCTTAGAATTTAAGAGAAGGTAAGATTCATTTCCGTCCATAATGACATTATTACACCAGTCTAGTTTACTTCGAACAGAAAAGCTTATGTGGATAAATTCTTTCCATAATTCTATCACTTCCCTTAACTCTCAAACTACTCCAACATACTTATATGTATATAGGCAATATCTAAACTTAGGTTGAAGGAACATTTGAGGTTCAGAGAGATAAAACTCAGGAGGAATAACATTTAGGAAAGTGTTATCGAGATCCAGGAACTCATTCCCTAGAAGAAGCGAAGACCGAGTCTTCAAAGACTTAGAAAATCATCTAAGCCTGAAGCGAGTAAAAGCTCAGGAGGAATAATGACCGTCGATCACAGGCAGATCTGGACCATTGGTCCATTTTGTGATTTCGGGTATCACAAGTTGGAAGGACAGATATCCTTGTCTCTCAAAACCCCGAATCGCGAAATCATGATTCGACCTGAAGCGTCGATCACGGGTAGATTTGGACCATTGGTCCATTTCGCGATTTCAGGTATCGCAAGTTGGAAAGACAGAGGTCCTTGTCTCCCAAAACCCCGAATCATGAAATCGCGAGATAGCAAGGTCGGACATGGACCGTAGATCCCAGGGATTATTGTGAGTCATTGATCGAACCCCAAGACATTTCGGCATTTCGGCAATCAAGGATTCCAAGGAGTAGAGACATCCTTTGTACCCTGATTTTCACGAAACGTGAAAACCCAAAAGAATAGGCGCTGGGACATTTCGTCCTTTCAGAAACTGGGGATTCCAAGGAGCAGAGACATCCCTTGTACCCTGATTTCCTGAAATGCGAAAACCTGAAAGAATAGGTGCTGGGACATTTTGGCCTTTCGGCAACTGTGGATTCCAAGGAGCAGAGACATCCCTTGTACCCTGATTTCGCGAAACGCGAAAACCCGAAAGAATAGCTGCTGGGACATTTTGGCAACCGGGGATTCGAAGGAAAAAGGGACGGGATGCTTGACTTGTGAAGTCCTGGTCCACAATATTTCGGCAGTTCTTAGATCATCATCATCATCTAAGGGAACCTATACAAAGAAATAAAAAAAAGAAGGGAGTCTAAGATTGTCAAAGTAATCAGTTCTGCACATTTAATTATGCTTTTAATTGCAAGGTTGGATCTTCATGACTGCTAGAACAATAGGCATATATTGTTATTCTTACTGTAGGGAATTCGCTTTAACTCTCCATTAACATCTGTACTTATTTCCACCTATAAGTATGTACATACCTATAGCTTTCTCTATATATATATATAACGATTCACTGTCATAGGTATAGTTTCATCTAGATTCGGGTTTAATAATTGGAAAACTCAGTTACGTGCTACAGTTCTGCATATTTACCTACAGAAATATAAACATGCAAGTATATCTACCTAACTTGGGTCTCATTCTTACACACCAGTAGCTTACACATCAAAGCATAGTTAACTCGAAGGATCCCATTTGTTGGTTTGTAATCCCTTCATCGCTTTATGACGGCAGATCGGTGGTCGTCTTGACCCTTCAAGACATGAGGGTTCACTGTCAAGTGATGGCCGCCTTAGCCTTTGCAGGCCACAAAATACGATCACCGCCCTGATTTAAATTTTCCTAAGGTCAAAGGGGCAAGTTTTGTTCCTATAAATACTTGAGTCGTATTGTAATTCGTACACAGTGGGTGAGACAAGAGCTTGAAAGCATTTCTTGAATCAAATCGGTTATTCCTTGTTTGGAGGTTTGCTCTGCGTTTATGATTTTCTGTTATTGAGTTTGTAACCTCATTTTATTTCTTGGTAAATTCATTTTTGAGCAAACATAGTAATTATTTGTTTTTACCAATTACAAACCCGGTCATTTATTTATTCCGAGTTTATTTGTTAGAGTGCGTGATTTTAAAAGGAGATTAAATACAAAGTTGATATTTCGGCATTCAGGACTTGCTTGTTACATATGCGCAGAGTTCCTTTTCTTTACCAAACCCCAAAATCCTGAACCTCGAAACCCCGAAGTGTTGGGCCCACAGTCTTTTCTCATTTCGCAATTCAGCATTTCTTATTTCATTTTGTTTGTGCGTCAGGTGTTCGTAAACCCTGAAACCCCAAAGTGTTGGGCCCACAGTCTTTTTTCATTTCGCAATTCGTCATTTCTTATTGTTTTAGGATAAATCCGTAAGTGCGGACACAAACCGATCTCCCCAGATCCACCTGGATCTGGAACAAACAGTGACAGAATACTACTCTTTCCCTAGTTCTAAAGTATTGAATGGACAAGAGAAGAAGGATGATATACT
>ML795327.1:595284-627538 GCA_009831015.1 Picea engelmannii
TACTGTCTCCAAAAGAGTGATTTTGAGAAACTGACAAGTGTAACTTTCTTCATGAAAATGATCTTAAAGAAGAGCTAGATCTTCTATCACCATGTCATTATCATGTCATCATCTTGATAACCAAAAATGAGGATAACACTTATTTCATTTTGTTTGTGCGTCAAGTGTTTGTAAACCCTGAAACCCCAAAGTGCAAGGCCCACAGTCTTTTCTCATTTCATAATTCGGCATTTCTTATTCCATTGTGTTTGTGCGTCAGGTGTTCGTAAACCCCGAAATCCCGAACCCCGAAACCCCGAAGTGTTGGGCCCACAGTCTTTTCTCATTTCGCAATTCGGCATTTCTTATTTCATTTTGTTTTTGCATCAGGTGTTCGTAAACCCCGAAATCCCGAACCTCGAAACCCCAAAGTGTTGGGTCCACAGTCTTTTCGCATTTCACGATTCAACAAATAGCGTGGTCATTTGTTTTTTGTGTTCGGCATTTGTAATCGCTGAAACCCGATTGAGCTCTGCTTTTCACACCATTTTGCTCTCTATGGTTTATGCCATTAAACAACAGTCTAACTACATAATTTCGAATACTTAAGGGTGTATGATCTTATGGCAAGCAGAACTCTTAGAAAAGTTCGTACTGAAATCTGCTTGATTGGTTTAATACTTCCATATACAATAATTTATGTTCTTGTCCTATACACAGTGGCTTGTAATATAATCTATTATTTCTATTCTACCTCTATCCCGGATGAAGATCCTTCATCATTTTTATCAGTCCATTCATTATAGTATTAGCGTTGTTCCTATAACAGACAATTCCTACTATGTTCCTATAGTTTTTCATATTACAGAAATGAGCTAAGATACGACAGATTTCTCCCATATAGGTACTTCGATACAGAATTAACATATACATTTCAACAGAATAAATGATTATTTAAAACAGAGAAGGAATAGATCAACATATCTGAACCAGTTTGCGGGAAGGCAAAGGGAACAGCCACGTTCCTCCCAACCGTAGAATAGGCAGCCAAAATTTCTTGCCCGATTCACCCCCTAACCTGACCATGAATCCATGAGGGCGAATTTGGAAGACTCCTCCTCAGTAATGTCCACAATTCCAGCAGTTATCCTCTTGCCTCACACTTACTCAGTAGTGCTCATAACAACAAGGAAAATCCATAGTCTCTTTTCTCTGCATACTTGTCAATGTCCTGCCTCCTCACATATGCTACTTATCAATTTTTCCCAGGTCTTTTTCCCTCCCTTGGGAATTTTCACAGCTTTCTAAATCCCTGATTTTCAGGGGCTTCCAATGGCCAAATCACTGATTTTCCACTTGTAATAATCAGCCCAGAGGTAGTTCCAATATGTTCCCCACTCATGGAGTCATGGTCAGTTGATTTTAACATGGTTGTTCCATTTGTCCTCCTGCAATTAATATAAATATTATGTTTTTATACAAGTGTCATAGTCAAATAGTTAGTTGAGTCAAATTAGATCTCTGCCCAACAGTCATAATAATTAATTACAAATATCAAATTCAAAATTTCCATAAATGGCAAAAATTTTCCAAATTCGAATTTACTAAAAACAGAATAAATTTCCAGCAAATTTAAATTTTCAAAAATATTTTATTTTTATTTTTGGGGGGGGATGTTACAGTTTACCAATGTCGAAAAGGGGTCATGACTATTTGCATGTTGTAGTGGATAGGTTCAGCAAGATGTGTATCTTAATGCCATGTAAAAAGAAGATCATTGTTGAGCAGACTGCTAATCTCTTCTTTTAGTATGTATGGTTCACTTTGGGTTACCCACATCCATTATCTCGGATCGAGATACTCAATTCCTTGGGGATTTGTGGACAAGATTGTGTAGAATGATGGACACCAACTTGAAGAGGAGCACTTCTTTCCATCCACAGACCGACGGACAGACAGAGGTTGTTAACCGAATAGTGGTACTTTTGCTTCGAGGCTACTATAGCAAGCATCCCAAATTATGGGATGAATAGATACCCTATGTACAACATGCTTACAACTGAGCCTTAAATTCCACCACTAAGTGTTCTCCTTTTGAGACATGTTTTGGGTACCTACCTAAAGTTCATTTGGACTTGATGTATGGGAGAGATGTCGATTCAAATGAAAAATGAAATGAAGACAGAGCCCGCAAGTTCATCCAAAGGATCCATCAAGTACACCAAGCAGTCAGGGAACAGTTGGAGTATAAATCTCAACATAAAAAACACAGGGTTGATCATCAATTCCAGGTTGGAGACTAGGTATGGCTTCACATCAACAAGGAAAGGTTGAAGGGTGAAGGCAAGAAACTCCAGCCCATTCATTATGGACCCTTCACTATTTTGGAGAAAAATGGTACCAATGATTTTCGTCTAAATCTTCCACCTTATATGCAGATCTACTCAGTTGTAAATGTAGAGAACTTGAAACTTTTTGAGCCTCCCATGATCATGGATCAAGGTGAGGAAGTTTCAATACCTTCAGTTGATGAGTTTTCTCCTAAGTACTTGGATGAGTTAAAGGAAGATATAATCCTGGACAGAAGGACAAGGACTTCATGCAGGGGTGATGTTGATTATCTTCGAGTAGGTTTAAAGGGCACACATCCAAGCAAGGCAAAGTGGATTGAGAAGGACAAGGTGATGGAACTCTTCCCTCACTTATCTGTTGATTGATGAAATCTTTTGGTGGTCCAAAAATCTCTCAGTGGGAAGGCATGATCCAAAAAGGATCCAGAGAAGACTAAGGACGACTCAGAATTCGTGGAAGCAACTCAAGAAGCTCAGAATGGCCTCAACAGACAAAGAAAGGGAAAAAATTCAAAGTCCTCAAAACTCAGTGAAAGTGGAATCATAGCGAAGAGTGTGTCGCAATATTTCCAATGACGTAAACGACTTATCAAACGGAGTTACAGATTGAAAGATATTCACGGTCAAAGTTTGGTCAACCTAGCCCATTCAGCATCTGTACTGTTGACGTCACCATCATCATCCATACAGTGTACGTGGCACATACAGGATGCGACACATGTCATGATGACATCAACATGGTGATGTGGCAGCACCAAAGGCTGCCATGTGTCACTCATTTTTTGGCTTTTTGGGTCAATCTGTGGACCAATGAAAAAGCACCATGTGGCAATCCGTACAGCCACATGGCACACCATAGAGTGACGTGGCAGGATGATGTGGTAGGATAACGTGGAAATATGACATGGTAGATGATGTGGCAGGGTGACTGTGCATGCAGTTGACATGGGCCAATAAATGGTCACCACGTGGCAGCGGGCAAATGCTCAATGAGGTCCAGCGACCGAAAATGAAAAAGCAAATATATATATATATATATGAAGTCCGTCAAATCTGGCGGCAGGTCCACCAGATTTGGTGGAATACCCCACCGAGCAATCAACGAACTGTCATATTTAAACTTGCATCCCGCCAAAAGTGTTAACCGGTTCGCTAAAGATAGTGATACAGCCAAACTAGTGGCATATTCTTTGTTATAACAATAGTCTGCCTATGTTAACATGCCATATTTGGTAACAATTACAACGAAGGAGCCCAAAAGGGGAGGCCCGCGGGTTTGACCCCGGGACCTCCCCCAACAACCAAGCCTAAAATCACCTCCACCAACCATTGGGCCAAACGACCCCATTGTTTATACCACCCACAGTTATTATTTAAATTTTGAAATTCACCAGTGCACGAGGGGAAGGAGAAGGGCGCGCGACGGTACGGCCGGGCACAGTTTTCAAGAATTATTTATGAATTAATTACAAAGATCATGCACGAAAACTAAGATGAGATTTCTCAAGGGCCTGGGAGTGCCAGAGTCAGATTGAGATGTGGAGACAATCATTTTTGGGTAATTTGACACCATGAATTCAATGGTGTTGTTTGTTTGTTGATCTGAGCAAATCTTTTGCAACTTAATTCCAGAATGAGGTATACTTATGTATTTTTCCAAATTCTTTTGTTGAGTTAATAAAAAAAGACATACCCATTTGAGAGCAGGACCTGGAGATGTAGTCCACCTAGGACGAACTCCATTATCAATTTTTCATGTTCAGATTTGATGCTCATGTCTCTTCATTATTGATATCTTCCTTCTTTAATGGTGTACTTTAATTTATGCTCATTTAATACAATTCTTTATAAGTCACTTCGATGAAAAGATCATGGATTAATGGAGTACATCTCCTTGTCATAGGTGAGGTACCTAGGAATCGTTTCAGAAAGTGTCTCACTATGATGGGCCACCAGATGTCCATGCTGAGTGAGAACTATTGCATCGACAACATAATCTAAGACACTTGTCTCAATCTCAAATGGTTGTCATGGGTCTAGCACAATGGGGTCTAGTGCTGAGAAGAGATGACATTTCAAATCTTTAAATTTTTTTTGTTGTGCCTCAATCCAAACGAACTTAACTTTGGCTCAACACTTAGTCACTAGGGTCAAGGGCCAAGCAATATGAGATAACCCTAACACAAATCAGTGGTAAAATTTGGTGAGGCCCAAGTAGTTATGGAGCTCCATCAGTGTCTTTGGGGCCAGTCAATCTCAAATGGATTGGATCTTTGTTGGACCCACATGCACACCACAATCATCCTCCATGCATAAAAAATACTAAATTCGCTATGTAATGCCCCCAACTTAACCGAGGAACATTACTTGCGGAAAAATACTCATAAATTCGAAAATTTATTTTGCTAATTAATTCCTATAGCTTACTAACTACAAATTAAACACATATTTAACTAGATTATAATACCCATAACTATATGCATCTACAACATTCTAAATGAGACATAA
The DNA here is from genome assembly GCA_009831015.1 of Picea engelmannii. Taxonomy (NCBI): domain Eukaryota; kingdom Viridiplantae; phylum Streptophyta; class Pinopsida; order Pinales; family Pinaceae; genus Picea; species Picea engelmannii. The sequence goes on from ML795327.1 coordinate 600,123, forward strand.
TACATCCAACTAATCATCTACACCAACAAATAAAAACCATTCTCATGTATAGGATAAAACACGGCCATAAAACTCATAAGAAGACTCAGAAAATAGATAAACATGTATCTTTTAAAACATTTGTCCAACGAGCTGGTTGGGAAGGGTGTTCCACCCAACTATAGATTCGTTGTTTCAAATCCCAATAGCAAGTCACCCTCGAGTTGGGGATAGGAATCCATAAGAGAAGAGTGCCTCTCACAGTCCACTCATAGCTTAAAATCCCACAATCCACTGGTAATCTCACAACTGTCCCAAATTTCCTCCAGCTTCTTCCTCTTGACCTGGTTGATCCAAGGAATGTACCCCTTCACTGCTCTTTTTCCATTGGGCATCCCATTCATTTATCGAGGTCTCTCTAGCACAAGTAACCGAGAATCTCTCTGCTGGGAAACTCAAGGGAAATTATTGCCAAGAAAAACTACCAAGAAAATAATAACAACACTTGTTGTTACAGTGCAACTCACACAAGAATTCACTCTTCATGCTTGACAACTTGGCTCTTCAATCTTTAGCTCCATAACACTCCAAAAATGCTCCAACATGCTCTAGAATTCGCCCAGCCTTCTTGGTCTGGCTCCAATGCTCTTTTTCCTTGCTCCCTACTTGTTTTTCATGCCAATCTAAATGTGTAAAATTGCTTGTTCTTCCCATACAATTTTCCTCTATTTTCCCAAGACAGTTGACTACACACTCTGCCCAATGTTGATTGTGCTTCAGTCCCATGCTTCCAATAACTATGGGATCTGATTTCTACATCCATCCCCTCATAGGTATTCAATGATTGGGATCGCATACACTCAACCAGAAAATCAAAGGTTTTCCCAATGACAATAAAATACAGAAATATAAGTTTGGATTAATACCCGCAATTAATTTCCTCCTTGGACCTGTCTTAGTGTAAGGTACCAGATCTATTATAATAGCTTAAAACAGAAATATTGTAGAGAATAATAGTGGAGCAACACAATAATGAAACCATAGCACCAAAATAATACGTTTATTGATAGGAAACAATGTTCACTTCCATCTTTGAGGGGGAAACCTCCAGCAGAGCAGCGCTCTATTACAATAATTCTCAAGACAAGACTTATCATGACTCCTACTCCTATTTATACTAATTCTAGCTTCTAAAGATTATTCTAGATTAAGATCCTTCTAGAAGCGGAAGCTTCTATTAGGTCTTCTTACATTGACTTATCTCAATTTATTAAATAGGCCTTCTTAACTAATGTCGACCTTTATTACATGGAAATATATTATTCTATATACGTGAGGGGTTAGGGAGGTTAGGTCCCTAAAATTCCCTCCCCCTTGAAAAATAACCTTTTCCTCAAGGATTGAGATGAACAAACTATTGCAGAATGGTAGTCGGCCCCCGAGTTGCATCTTCGGGAGTTGTATCTTTCCACTGCACTAACACTTCCTTGATGGTGCGTTGATGGAGACGATGCTCGCATTGTTCCAAGATTGCTTGTGGTTGCAACCAAACGGAACCTTCGTCATCCAACTCAGGGAGACTAGTTTGAGTTTGGTACTTAGTACCAATCACCTTCTTTAAGCATGATACGTGAAAAAAAGGACGGAGCTTAGAATGATTGGGCAAAGCTAGCTGGTAAGCCACCTACCCCACTCGCTTGATAATTGTATAAGGACCATAAAATTTGGGAGCAAGATTTTGACAGTGGTCCATTTTGAGTGAAGTCTTCTTATAGCATTGCAGACGAAGAAACACCTGGTCCCCTTCAATAAATTGTCATTCGGAATGACCTTGATTTTCTTATTGCTTCATGCAATTCTGAGCCATAGCCAAAAAAAAAATTAGGGTGCAGAGAATGGCCTCATGAACTGCAAGATTGTTGTCAAAATATTAAACCTTTCATACACCTGGCATGTAGGAGAGAACTAATGGTGGATTTTGTCCATAGACTACTTCAAAAGGAGTCATGCGAGTAGTTTTATGGTAAGATGTGTTGTACCACCAGTTGTTACACATTATTTTCATCACCCTTGTGACCGTTAATGATGTACACCTATCCTTTGTCTTTAGAAGGATCAATGCCCTGGATCCCTGAAGAAGAATGAAGACACTTTTTCCCAGAAAGATGAAAATCATCTTTTCCCTTGTAAAAACCTTATAAAAAGGGATCGTCACACCTTGATCAATGTTAAGGGTGTGACGATTTAGGATCGTCACAGGTTGCACCACAGTGGCCTATGATGTCATCACAGTTTTCTTAGTTTTAAGGGTGCGACGATCTTGTTTACGAAGAAAAAGAGCATCTTCTCGACGTTTCTAGAATAGAAGCTTCGAGGGTGAGGTGGCCTTCGATCGGTTTGGATATGAGTCGCATCATTGTTCTAGTGGGATTATATTAACCTCCTCACCCTATCCTTTTCAGATTATAAAAGGAGAAGAGTTCTCATGGGGAAAGCTAGTTAGCTTTGGAATGGTTAGAGTTTTGGGAATGGCTAGTTCTTGAGTTTTGTAGCTTGGAGTTTTTGGAGCTTGTATGTTGGCTTTGAGTTTCACTTTTACAAGTTGAGATTGTGAGTGATTTTCAAATCTACAGTCTCAGAATTCGTGGAGCTGAAGTGTGTGGGAAGCAAGGAACTGTTGGAAGGGACCTGACAACATCAATGCATCTCATTGTATCTTTCTTCCACAATCTTTAATATAGCGATATATTTCTTTCCCATAAAATTGGTCTTATTTTATTGTATGACTCTTTGATCACATACATAGGTTTTGTTGAGTATACATCATTTTTTTCACTTCATTGGCATATGTCTTTTTACAGGCTCAGCATCCCATCATCCTTGGAAGGAAGTGAGGACAAACGACATTTAAAAGGTATGTAATTTATCTCTTGTTAGTTAGTATACTTGATAATTAAAACTTATGGAACGTTTTATATTCTATCTTGTTTTGTTCTAGTTTCGGGGTGAAACTAGGGAGATCCGTTTGTGTCTGCACTTACCGATTTGTCGGATAACACCAGTCAACAAGACATAACCACTGAGTCCACCAATTCTATCATTCAGATACAAAACACCTCAAATATGTTTCCAAACACTTGTTGACAACTTCAGTTTGGCCATCATTCTGGGGATGATATGCAGCGCTGAGATGAAATTGGGTGCCCTGGAGATGGAAAAATTCTTGCCAAAAATTGTTGTTAAAAGTGGGATCGCGGTCAAATAAAATATAATGAGGCATGCCATGAAGCTTGAAGATATTATCCATGAAAATTTGAGCCACTGTGGAGTCTGTGAATGGGTGTTGGAGAGCATAGATGTAACGTCCATGGCCATCAACCCCACTGTCGGGCAACGCTACTATGCGGAAACATTCTCATACTTATATATATAACATGCATTGAATCAAATTAACACATTTAACTAAATAATACAGAGTAATCACAGGATTACTACTAACATATAGAAATAATGGAATTAACAGTAATTCATAATTGCAACGGAATACATGATAATATTGCAAGCATCACAGACATGCATTTTAATTGAAATTAGACACATAATGATACTTATCTTTGAAACTGTAGTAACTCCACCAACTATGTGCAGACCTTCCATGAACCTCCCAGCCTTAGACCACGCTGCTCATCATGTTCAGCAGTGGGTCACCCCCAAGCTGGGACCAAGCCCCACCCATGGCAAGGGAATCCTAGACTAGGCTGAGGTTATAGGAAAATTGTACAGAGAAACCGGAAGGATTCTCTCCAGGACCCTTCTTATGCCCACTACTCACGGACTCACATTCCCCACATGCATGTTCCACCCAGGAGTATACACCTTCACAAGCACAGTCCATCAGTGATTCACCTCCCTCTCTGGGTCTCGGCAATAGGCTGGATCATGAATTCTCAGAGCTTCGTAGTTGGTGTTGGACTCTCTCTGGGAGAAAACCACTTCCCAGCAAACTCTCTCACCTAGAGAGAGCTGCTCATAGGACTGACAACATGCCTCTTCTTCCATAGGCCTGAAAACTCGCTTCTTCAGCACACTCCTCGACTCAGCTCCTGCCTGGTGAGGACAACAGCAACTGTTCAGCACTCATTCACACAGGAATGACAGTAGAAACAACAGATGGGCATGGCACCGCAGGCAGAAACAACCCACGCTAAAACATGGCACAGCTAAAGCGATTACTCAGGTGTCGGGTTCCTCAAAAAACACAGAACGGCTCACGGATTTCGAGTTTCAAGATTGCGTGGTTATGTTGAGGTTCCACGCAGAGGAAAAATAGTTCAGACGGAGGATTAGTCCACGGGTTTTTTCTACTACTTTCAAGGTGAGGGGCAAGAAAAACGCAGAGGTCAATCACAAAGGTCTCGCAGTTTCAGATGGAGGATCGGGAAACTGGCAGAACGAACCCCCAACTCAGCTGACGCTTCAGCTTTTAACTGCATGCGCCCAGATTGACACTTGTCTTACTGGAGTTGCATGCATTCCCTTTTGCACACGTTGGAGTTGCATGCGTTGCCTCTCCCGAGACTTAGGATAAAAATATGTTTGTCACACAACTTTGGAATAATAATAAATTATTATTCTCAAGGACTTAAGCCCCCTAAGCTTAGCCCCTCTTTCCAACCTTTCAGCCCCTTTTCCGTTACTCACCCTGTGGAAGCTTAGTCCCCCATCAATCTTTCTTCATGGTCGGTCTACACATAGCGATGTTTAATCTTTATTAATGTTCTGCATAATTACATATACAAAAATAGGCTCCTGGCCTTTAACACTCAGGCTCTCCAGCCTAATAAGCACATAAGCCTACCATCTTATCAACACTCAGCTCACTAGCCTACGAAACATGATTACAATTCATAATATAATTGGGGCACTACCGGGGGATATTACAATCCCCTCCCCTTATTTTTGCACTGTCCTCAGTGCAACTCTTTACACAGCATCAGCAAGATTTTCAAAATATTCAAAAATATGCGGGTATTATGCCCACATAGCATCCTCATGCTCCCATGTCGCATCCTCAGGACCGTACCAGGTCCACTAGACCTTTACAAGCCCTATGGCTCGATTCCAGAGCTGTTTTCTTTTCCAGTTCAATATGCGCATAGGATGCGCTTGCAGGACACCTTCTTTCTCCACCTGAATCACATTCCAATCGATTACATGATTAGCATCAGATATATATTTCTTAAGAAATGAAACATGAAACACATTATGTACAGTCATGGATGCAGATAATGCAATCATATATGCAATTGGTCCAATCCTTTCTAGGATTTCAAATGGCCCACAAAATCTAGCTGGCAACTTGGAACAGTTTCCTAGCCTCGGGGAACTTCTGTTAGCTTTCACTTTTAGGAAAACATGGCCACCCACTTTAAACTCTCTGTGGGTTTTGTTCTTATCAGCATAACTTTTCTGCCTATCTTGGGCAGCTTTCAAATTCTGCTTAATTTTTAGCATTTGTTCTTCCATTTCCTTGAGCAACTCTGGCCCAACTACTACCTTGTCAGTTGGATTGTCCTAGCTTAGTGGAGTATTGTACTTTCTGCCATAAATTTCTTCAAATGGGCTCATCTTCAATGATTCTTGATACCCATTATTGTAGGTGAATTCTATCAAGTGTAGGTAGTCTTCCCATTTAGATGGTTTGTCCATCACATACATCCTTAGTATGTCTTCTATCACTCGATTCACCCTCTCTGTCTGCCCATTAGACACGGGATGATAGGTTGTGTTAAAGTTCATATTCGTTTTGAACCCCTTGAATAACCCTTTCCAGAAATTTGAGGTAAATTTCGGGTCTCTATGAGACACAATTGTCTTGGGAATTCTGTGCAATCGTGCCACTTCCTTCATAAAGATGTCGGCAACATCTGTTGCCTTGTGAGTAGTCTTTAATGGAATGAAATGGGCAGCTTTCATAATATTTTCCACCACCGCCATGATTGAATAATGTTTCTTGCCTATCCTGGGCAATCCTGTGATAAATACATTTTCACTACCTCCCACTTCCACTCAGGAATGGATAAAGGCTATAGCAACCCTGCTAGATGCCTATGCTCATCTTTAACCTTCTGACAATCCATACATTTGGCGATGTATTCAGCAATCTCTTTCTTCATACCTGGCCAAAAGTAATGGCTCTTAGCTGCTGCCACATTTTTTTTATATCCAAGGTGCCTAGCATAAGGCACATTATGCATTTCTTTCAAAATCATAAGTTTCAACTCCTAGACGTTAGGTACATAAATTTTGTTCTTGTACAGAAGTGTTATGTCACTTTCCAATTTATAATTCTCCACTTTATGTGGCGTCTTACCTTGTTGTAGCTTTGCTACCAAATACCTGTAATGCAGATCTGTATTTGCAGCCTCCAAAATTCTGCTTTTAATATTAGTTCGGTACATGGTAATGGTTGTAGCATGCAATTCATGCACTCTCCTGTTGAGTGCATCAGCCACTTTGTTTTCCCTTCCTTTGATATGCTTGATATCAAATTCATACTCACAAAGAAACTCCAACCACCTACTATGTCTAGCGTTCAAGGTTGGCTGATCAAACAAGTACTTCGGACCGATATGGTCTATCCTTAGCTCGAACCTCCTTCCCATGAGTTAATGCCTCCATTTCTTTAGAGTGTGTACTATGGCTGTCAACTCCAAATCATGAGTTGCATAGTTCTTTTCATGATCTTTCAATTTTCTGGATTCATAACAAATTACGAATCCATTCTGATTGAGGACTCCCCCTAGTCCTTCTTTGCATGCATATGTACACACTACAAAGTCTTCATTCGAATATGCAATCCTCAAGATTGGAGCACTTGTTAACAGTTGCTTCAATCACTAGAAGCTTCTCTCACATTCTTTTGTCCACTGAAACTTCTTCTCCTTCCTTTGCAAGGAAGTGATAGGGTGAGCTATCCTCGAGAACCCTATGATAAACCTTTTGTAATAACCAGCTAGACCCATAAAGGATCTGACTTGTGTCACGTTCTTTGGCATTGACCATTCTCTGATGGCATCAATCTTCTCAGGGTCTACAGCTATCCCATCCTTCGAAATAATATGCCCCAAGTAATGGATCTGCTCCTGATAAAATGAGCACTTGCTCAACTTGGCATACAGTTGGTTCTCTCTTATCACCTGCAACACCATCCTCAGATGTTGTTCATGCTCTTCCTCTGAATTGGAATACACCAGAATGTCATCCAGGAATACTATGACAAACTTGTCTAGATAGTCCCTGAATACACCATTCATCAGGCACATAAAAACAGCAGGTGCATTCGACAGCCCAAATGGCACCATTGTGAACTCATAATGAACATACCTTGTTCTAAATGTGGTCTTGTTGATGTCTTCATCCTTTATCCTTACCTAGTGATATCTCGACCTGAGGTCTATCTTCGAAAAGTCTTGGTTAGTGCTCAGTCCATTCATGTCCTCGGCCATCAACCCTATTGTCGGGCAATGCTACTACGCGGAAACATTCTCATACTTATATATATAACATGCATTGAATCAAATTAACACATTTAACTAAACAATACAGAGTAATCACAAGATTACTACTAACATACAAAAATAATGGAATTAACAGTAATTCATTATTGCAATGGAATACATGATAATATAGCAAGCATCACAGGCATGAATTTTAATTGAAATTAAACACATAATGATACTTATCTTTAAAACTATAGTAACTCCACCAACTACGTGCAGACCTTCCATGAACCTCCCAGCCTTATACCACGCTCAGTAGTGGGTCACCCCCAAGCTGGGAACAAGCTCCACCCAAGACAAGGGAATCCTAGACTAGGTTGAGGTTACAGGAAAACTGCACAGAGCAACCGGAAGGATTCTCTCCAGGAGCCTTCTTACGCCCACTACTCACGGATTCTCATTCCCCACATGCATGTTCCACCCAGGAGTATACACCTTCACAAGTACAGTCCATTGGTGCTTCATCTCCCTCTCTAGGTCTTGGAAATAGGCCAAATCAATTCTCAGAGCTCTGTAGTTGGTGTTGGACTCTCTCTGGGAGAAAACCACTTCCCAGCAGACTCTCTCACCTAGAGAGAGATTCTCACAGGCCTGACAACCTGCCTCTTCTACCACAGGCCTGACAACCCGCTTTTTTAGCACACTCCTCGACTCATGTCCCACCTGGTGAGGACAATAGAAACGGTTTAGCACTCATTCACACAGGAATTACAATAGCAACAAAAGATGGGCATGGCACTATAGGCGGCAACAGCCCACGCTAAAACACAGCACAGCTAAGGTGATTACTCAGGTGTCGGGTTCCTTAGAAAACACAGAACGGCTCATGAATTTCGGGTTTTGGGATTGTGTGGTTATGTCGAGGTTCCATGCAGAGGAAAAACGGTTCAGATGGAGGATCAGTCCATGGGTTTTTCCCACTGGTTTCAAGGTGTGGGGCAAGAAAAACATGGAGGTCGACCACAGAGGTCTCACAGTTTCAAAAAGAGGATCGAGAAACTGGTAGAATTAACCCCCAACTCAGCTGACGCTTCATCTTTTAACTACATGCACCCAGGTCGACACTTGTCTTCCTGGAGTTGCATGCGTTCTCTTTTGCACACGTTGGAGCAACATCCGTTGCCTCTCCCAAGACTTAGGATAAAAATATGTTTGTCACACAGCTTTGGAATAATAATAAATTATTATTCTCAAGGACTTAAGCCCCCTAAGCTTAGCCCCTCTTTCCAACCTTTCAACCCCTTTTCCCTTACCCACCCTATGGAAGCTTAGTCCCCCATCACTCTTTCATCATGGTCGGTCTGCACACCATGATGTTTAATCTTTATCAATGTTCTGCATAATTACATATACAAAAACAGGCTCCTGGCCTTTAACACTTAGGCTCTCTGACCTGATAAGCACATAAGCCCACCAGCTTATCAACACTCGGCTCACCATCCTACAAAACATGATTACAATTTATAATAGAATTGGGGCACTACCAAGGGATATTACAATAGAAATGAGCATATTTGGAAATACGATCAATGACCACCATGATGATTGATTTATTGCCTGATTTAGGTAGGCCAACAATGAAGTCCATAGAAATATCCTGCCAAATAACCGATGGAATCAGACGTGGTTGGATTTTTCTCGGGTCTTGAATGTTTCTCCCTTATTCCGTTGATAGACATCACATTCAGCCACAAAGGTGTGGATGTCTTGTTTCATACCATCCCATAAAAAAGAGCATTTGACCCTTTCATAGGTTTTGGTGAACCCTGGTTGCTCTGTTGTGGGGGAAGCATGAAGCTCTGAAAGCACCTGATATTTAAGTTGTCACTGTTTGTTGAGATACATACGGCCTTTATAGCGAAGCTTGTTATTGTGCCAAGAGTACCCTGTAGAAACTGGAGAATTGTCTTTCATTTGTTGGATAAGGCAAGAAATTTTGGGGTCTTCCAGCCATTCCTAGTGAACAGCTTGGAGCCAATCTAGTAGAATGAAGGAGAGAGAAAAAATGGATCCTTCGTCTTCATAATTCCGAGACAGATTGTCAGCAACCACATTTTATTTTCCCTTCTTGTAAATTATCTCATAATCATATCCAAATAGCTTGGTGACCCATTTTTGTTGCTCTAGGGACGAAATGTGTTGTTCCAAAAAATGCTTGAGGCTCTAATGATCGGTTTTAATTTGGAAGTGTTGGCCCAATAGATAAGGACGCCATAGATCCACAGCATGCAAAATAGCCAACATTTCCTTTTCATAGATTTATTGGCCCAAATGGTGCTTTGAAAGTTGTTTGATGGTGAAAGCCATTGTTCGTCCCTCTTGCATGAGAGATACACCAATTCCTTTCCTGGATGCATCACATTCCAGAACAAAAGTCTTTTTGAAGTCGAGAAGGGCCAGGACAAGAGTTGTACACATAGCCTCTTTCAAATCATGGAGTGTTTGATCAGCTTCAGGAGTCCAATTGAAAGTATTGTTTTTAAGGAGAGCAGTGAGAGGGGTTGCAATTTTTCCATAGTTCTTAACAAATTTGTGATAACCTGTTAAACCCAGAAAACCATGCAAACTCTTGATTGAGAGTTTTGGGGTGAGGCCAATCCTTCATAGCTTCAATTTTCTTAGGGTCCACCCTGACACCTTCCTTGCCAACAATATGACCCAAATACTCCACTTATAAGGCTCCAAAGGCACATTTAGATTGTTTGAGGAAAAGTTGGTGTTGATAAAGGAGATGGAGAACTTGATCCACATGGGAAATATGAGTTGTCCAGGTGTTACTATAGATGAGAATATCATGAAATAAAACTAAGACAAAATTACGGAGAAAATGACAAAAGACATGATTCATGACACTTTGGAAAGTGGAGGGGGCATTACACAGGCCAAAGGGCATGACCAATAACTCATAGTGGACCTCATGACTTTGAAATGCCATCTTTGGAATGTCAGCCTCTTTCATACATATCTGGTGGTAACCAGAACGAAGATCAAGTTTAGTAAAGTAGTGAGGACCACTCAAATCATCCACTAGATCATCAATGACAGGAATGGGAAACTTGTCTTTGATGGTGAGTTTGTTGACAGCACGAAAGTTAGGACACATGTGCCACGTGCCTTCTTTTTTGAGGACCATGACCACAGGAGAAGAATAGGCGCTAGTACTATGGCGGATGACACCCACATCAAGCAATTCTTGAACAATTTTTTCAATTTCATTCTTCTGGGCAAAGGGATGACGATACGGGTGGACATCAGGAGGAAGACCGCCCAAAACTAGAGGAATCAAATGATGATGAATATTGCGGGAAGGGGGAAGGCCATGGGGAGTGGAAAAAATAGTATGGTGTTTGGAAAGTATAGATTGGAGGTCAGGATGCACAGATGGTGTCTCAACTACTTGAATGGAATTGAGTTGGGCAATAATGTTGGAATGGACTTTTTTTAGGAGATTTTCCATTCGATGGGAACTGATGATTTTAGGGGAGCTTGTTGGCCATCCTATTGAAACTGTAAGGTCAATTCCTTAAAAATTAAACTTAAAATCCATGAGGACAGGACCGAGAGTGCGTAACCATTATGCACCCAACATAATGTCACAATCACCCATGCCGATAGCGAACATATGAGATTTCAAGTTGTATTGGTCGATTGGGAGACACACATTTTCACAATACCCCCAACATTTCATGGAACCTCCATTGTCAATCATGATTTGAAAATTGTTGACTGCATGGATATAGCAATGGGTTTATTGAGCAATGCGTCACTTAATGAAATTATGAGTGCTACCACTATCAATTAGGACGATGACCTTCATGTTTTTAATGTAGCCAATTATCTTGAGGGTTTGGGGAGCATAGAAGCGAGTGAGTGCATTCAAGGAAATGATCAGTTCAACTTCTGGTGGATCATATGGTGGAGTGATAGGAGCTGGGTCAAGTAGCTCGGCTACATGAGAAGCCTCAATCGCGTCTTCAACAACTTCCTCAAATATGGCCATGAACAACTTTTGTTCCTTACACTTGTGCCCCATAAAATATGTTTCATCACAATTATAGCAAATACCTTTGAGTTGGCAATCAACCATTTATGCCCGGGTTAATTTTTGGATCTTGAGCGGGGTGGGATGAGGGGTAGGAGTGGAAGGGTGAGGGCGCGAAGGGAAAGAAGGTTTTTGGTTTTGGGAAAAAACAACCTTTTGAGTTTCCTTGGCACATTTAGTAGATTCCAACCAAGTCTGGGGGTGAGTCATGAGGACTTGGGCTCAGATGTCATCCTTGAGGCCACTAATAAAGAATTCTCAGAAAAAAGTATCAGACATGCCCTTTGTTCTAAAATTTAATTGCTCAAATGCAGCTATAAACTCTTCTACTATGCCTAACTGCTTCAATTTGGTCAAACGGCCTAGGGAGTGTGTATCAGTGTCAAAGCGGTCATAAAGTTCAACCACAAACTGGGTCCAAGCCACATATCCTTGGCGTGATTTGTGATGCCATTTCCACCATTGCCAACGTTCAGGGTCCAAATAAAGGAAACCATAACGAATTTTGGCCAAGTCATGAGTGATGTCATGCAAGGAGAAGTAGTGTTCCATTTGAGTGACCCAACCAGTGGGATCTTAGCCATCCAATCTATTCACCTCCACTCATGGAAGATGAAAATCATAATGAAAAGGGTTGGAATGAAATTGTTGGGAATTGGAGGAAGCAGTACCTTCGAGGTTAGAAGGTTGACCAGATGAGGAATGGATTCCAGAAATGGGAAGTTTTTCTAGGACCTTGGCAGCAAAGGAGTCAATTTAAGACTCAAGGTGGGATTCAAGCTGACTGGAAAGGTGGAAATTGATGTCATTCTTCAATTCCTCTTTCAAGTGGTCCAATTTAGACTCAATGTGGGTAGCTATGTGGTTTTCAAGGTCTTGGTTGTGAGTGTTGGCCATGGTGACGGGAAAATATAGGAAGAGGAGGGTGAAAAGAGTGGGTGGGCCCATGTAAAAACAAGGCTAAGAAATGATAGGTATCATTGTGATCAAGACTAAAAGAGGAGTCTCGTGGAATAGGTCCCAAGCAAGGGTGTCGGAAAGGGGGTCGGGACCATAGAAAAAAAAAGGCTAAAAATTGGTAAGTATCACTACGATCAGGATGAAAAGAGGAGTCCAATGGGATAAGTCTCAAATAAGGGTGCGGGCAAGCCCCGAATTTTTTATTTTTTTTACTCCTATGGAGTTATACTCCGATATGAAGAATATTGCAGTGATGAAAGGCCCAAATTCTTAACAGGAAAAAATGTGTATTAATTTCGCAACCAGAATGCAAGAGGTAAAGTTGCACAGTAATAGATCTTGTCTTTTATGTTTCTGTTTTTGTCCCAAGGGTTAGGGTATTCAGGGTTTCTACAGACAAGGGTTTTCTCTATGCTATAGCTCTTTGATATACGTGCGGGGTCCAACAGTAGTACTCAACCCAATATCTAAAACCAACTAAGGAGGTTAGATCATGCCCTTAGTCGTACTACCCGACTACCTAGCTACTAGAGAGTATCTTCCCGAGTGTTGTTCTCAGTGGCACTATAGCATTCAAGTGGTCGGTCGATTTATCTACGGAGGGCTTCCGGATATTTAGGCCGATATGTATACAGGTGTTGTCTGATGCGCTACCACTCAAAGGGGTACCAACAAGAGTTACAAGGGTGGCCAACATTGTGCGCTTAAGTACCACTTGTAGTTCCTGTATGTATGCTTCCCTGGCCGCGGATTTATGTGTTGAACAACAGATCTTTGTAGCTTTAAGACGCTAGAATACATATCTACCCTAAAAAAAAATAACCCACAATTTTATGACAAGTGATCTGATACCACTTGTAAGGTGTCAGATCTATTGTAATAGCTGAAAACAAAAATATTGCAGAGAATAACAAGAGAACAACACAATAGATGAAACCCCAGCACCAAAATAATACCTTTATTGATAAGAAACAATGTTCACTTGCCTCTTCGAGGGGGAAACCTCCAGCGGAGAAGCGCTCTATTACAATAATTCTCAAGACAAGACTTATCATGGCTCCTGCTCTTATTTATACTAATTATATCTTCTAAAGATCATTCTAGAGGAAGATCCTTCTAGAAGCAGAGCTTCTATTAAATCTTCTTACATTGACTTATTCAAATTTATTAAATAGGCCTTATTGACTAATGTCGGCCTATATTACATGGAAATATATTATTCTATCTACGTGAGTGGTTAGGAAGGTTAGGTCCCTAACAATTAGACACTCCTATACATTCCCCTCTTTCGTGGATAATTCATCCCCAATCCTTGTCCATATTTCCAACAGTTGATATCACATTATATTTATTAAAATCAGAAAATACAATTCGCATATTACATCGCTTTTCCATAGCCATATTTATATCTACATTATGCATTAATTAAATTGGGATTATAGTGGGGGTGTTGCATTCCCCCTCCCCTACAATTATGCATTGTCTTTGGTGCACAACACCATGCCAAAATACATATACAAATTTACATCATAATTTTCAAAAAATAAAATTATGAAATCTATTTACTCTCCAACAACAGTCCCAACCATAATATCTCATTCTTATGAATCCATCAGGTTGCACCATTCTTTTATTAGGGCTATCAACATAGGCGACCAAGAATTTTGAGATATGGCTCCAGAACTTTAGGTGCCCAAAATGGAGTCTTGCATCTTTAGCTTATATTTACTTCAAAATTGGAAAAACGTTGTAGGGATTCCTCTCGCATAGTTTCTTCATGCTCCCAAGTTTCATCTTCAGGACAATAGTAGGTCCATTGAACCTTTACCATCCTTATGGCTTTGTTCCAAAGCACTTTGAATTTCTGGTATAGGATGTGTATTGGTTCCACCCAGAAATACCCTTTGATTTCCACCTGGATCACAGTCCAATCAATTATGTGATTAGGGTCAGACACATATTTATTTAACAATGATACATGAAAAATATTGTGTACTCTCATGGATGCAGGCAATGCTATCATGTATGAAATTGGCCCCATCTTCTCTAGTATTTCAAAAGGCCCACAATAGCTTGTTGCCAACTTTAGGAAGCAAACCAATCTTATCAAACTTCTTTTCGCTTTCACTTTTAGAAAAACATATTCGCCCACTTTAAAATATCTAAAAATTGTGTTCTTGTCTGCATAAGTTTTCTTCCTATCGGAGGGTCTGCGGCTAGGGTTTTCCTGGCCACAGACCCCTCAATCTATTTCTGCTCCTGGAGTACGCACCCAGTCATTTGCTTCACCACTGAATCTTTTTCTCATGACTTTTTTCCCTATTGCGGTGCTTTGTCTGGGGTTTTTTCTCTGCGAGGAGTTTTCTTACTTTGTTTTTTGCAGATAGGGATCTCCTCTTTGGAGAGACGGACTTTTGTTGGTGGTCAGATTTCTTCATGTGATGGTGTAGTCCCCCCGGTATTGTAGTGATCTCACCTTGGATCTCTCTATTTGTTCAAATGGATTATGTTCGTGAGGGTCGGGCTCTCTTTTCTGATGAGGCAAATTTTTTGTTAGTGGTCGTGCTTGCTAGTGTGGTCCTACGGGAGCTATAGATTTCTCGCCTCGAATCTCTCATTGGCCCATCCTGTGTTGTCTCGGGGTTTCTGGTAGTATTTTCGTAGGTCTTCTCTGTGGGTAGCCTCTCCTTTGGCGGGTTTTCAGGATGCTTCTTTTTTCTCCCTATTACGTTTCAGGTTCGTTCAGGGTCATATGCATACCATCTATTCTGTGGGTTGGCTGCAATTTTTCTGGTGTCGAGTTTCGGATCTTTTTTCACTGGTGTTTGGAGTGTTGGATCCTCTCTTTTTAGAGAGATATGTGTGTCACTCTGATTTGGTCTGTCCTGCATCTAGGTTTTCCTTGGGGTTCATCTTGTTGCTCGCTCTCGGCAGGTTTTTTTGGGGGGCTTGCTCTCAGCAGTCTGCAGTTCCTTTCTATGGTTGTGTTGGTATGTTCAAGGTTTGATGTATGCCCAAATGATGAGGGAGCTTCATACCGCTCTGACCTAGTCCATCTAGTCTCTGGTACTAGTTTGTTCGGGGTTTGATGTATGCCCAGTGATGTGGGAGCTTCATATCGCTCTGACCTGGTCCATCTAGTCACCAGTGCTAGTTTGTTCAGGGTTTGATGTATGCCTAGTTGATGTGGCAGCTTCATACCGCTCTGGCCTAGTCCATATTTGATCCAGGTGGATATTGTTGGCCACCCACCTATTCCAACTGGCTCCTTGTCTCTGTTTTTTATTCAGCACGTCTTTTTGTACTACTTTATAATTGTGAGTTCTACACTTCTAGGGTTGTCTGAAGCCTCACACATTCTCCAAGTGGATACGGGTGGCCTCTTGCCTAATCCAACTGGCTGATTTTGTATGTTTTCATGTCATCACATCTTGTTGTACTTCTAGGGCTGTTTTGGGGCCCTAAACGTTGTTTTCTTGACTCGCCACAGTTGGACTATAGACAGACTCAGAGTCTATGTAATGTGTATTTCTCTAAAAGACCTTTCCAACTGGCTATCACGCGCCTAAAACGGACATCGTATGCAAAAGTTACAACCCTAGGAAGTTGAGGTACCAAATTACACCAACTTACCCATAGGGCCCACATGAGTTTTGGTGTTTCACCTTCTAGGGTTAGGTTTTGGATGTCTAGGGTTTTGTCATTCATGAGTAATATGTAAAGGCCGTCTAGAGCCTCATTGTAATCCATTCTACTCAGACGGATGTGCGTAGTAGCCACATCTCTTCTCGGAGATAGCTACCACCATTCGAGCAAGTTTCAGTTCTGCAGTTTACAGTTTTAGCCTATTTCATTATTTAATGCAAGATATTATTCACTGAATATTTGTGTTATTCTTCCTATCTCTGTGTTGATTGTATTCAGTCTGTTAATTAGTTTGTTCCGCTCCTAAATCCAGATCAGTGGTATCAGAGCGATTTGCTCTTCATTTATTTTTCTTCGTGCATGTCCTCGACAAGATCTAGGTACAAGAAGTTGGGACTCGAACCAATCGATCCATTACCAGATCGGTCGCATCGAGCCAGACAACAACCCATGGGAGACGAAAAGAAAGATGATGGAGTAGGAGATCTTATTAAAAAATTTCTCGAGGAAGTCCTCACGCGACAAAGGAACGAAATGATGGACAACTTCGCACAAATCCTTCGACGGTCGCCCATGGGAGAAGCATCTTCATCAGGTGGCCATGCAACCCCCTTCAAGGTACAGGTAAATTTTGATATTCCATTATTTGAAGGACTAATAGATGTGGGTGTTGTAGATAAATGGTTGAATCTACTCGAAGGATATTTTTCGGTCTACAATTTTTTCGATTGGGAAAAGATCACTTTTGCACTCCTCAAGGTCATTCCCCATGTTAAAGAATGGTGGGATACTTACTCTGAGAAAACGGTCATGGAGGAATCTGCAATTTTTGTGGTGGCCCCTACATGGGATTCCTTCTGGGACGCCATCAAAGAACAGTACTACCCTGTTGGAAGCTACGAGCACCAGTACACTAGATGGACGACCCTACATCAAGAAAGAGACCAGACAGTCCCAGACTTCACCAATAATTTCCATACCCTCCGCACCAAATTGGGTATCAAAGATTCAGAGTGTCATCTGGTGCTCAAATACCACAGTTGTTTGCATAGATATATTCGAACAAAAAGGGAGTTCCTAGACATCTCCTCATTGGGCACAGCTTATAGATATGTTGTCGAGATCGAGCAGAAATTTAAGCAGAAACAACGAGAGTTTGGATCTGCAAACCCCTCACAACCAAAGCAGGGAAAAGGAAACCCCAACCATGCAGCAAGGGACCAAGTCAGGATGGTCGCCCTCAGGAAAATACGTCCAAGCCGCAACACAAGAAAGGCAACAAGAATACAAAGAAGGACATGGGAAAATGGTGTGAGTACCATAAAAGTCCTTGGCACAACACTGACGAATGTCGCTCCAAACAGTCCCTTGTGGCTGAGCTGAAGGCTTCCGAGTCAGAGGTCGATTCTAATTCTGAGTCAAATCTTGAAGGATGGAAGTGGATCATCGATGTTGAACCCAGTGCCACGGTCGCTACCACCAAATTCTAGCCAAGAAAACCAGAAGAACCAGAGGAAGGGGAACGCCTCTTTCACTCACAAATGTGGGTCAAGGGGGATCCGATTCACTTCATTATCGATACCGGTAGTCAGAAGAACCTGATTTCAGCAGAGGTCTTCAAGCAGCTAAACCTACCAATGACACCGCACCCACAACACTACACCATCGGTTGACTTTGTTAAGGAAGAGATCTTTGTGTCACCAATAGTGTCGTCTGCCCTATGGCATCAAGCCTTTCAAACATGAGGTACTATGTGATATTTCTCCCCTTGAAGTTTGTGATGTTATTTTAGGACAACCATATTTATGGAAGCGTCATGATGTGTATGAGCCTAGACCCCGCATTGTTATTATTACTTTGGGTAGACAATTGTACAGGATCCCAGAGGTGGCATCGCCTACTGCTATTTCTTTAATCTTTGCTAAGCAATAAAGTAAGGTCATTTCACAGATGAGGAAGTTCATCTTTTTTGTGATCCGTGCTCACAATAAGCATAAGGTCGCCACTACATCTGTGGCCTCTACACAACGCCTCTCTTTACAGCAGAAGCAAGTGGACGGGATGGTGGAAGAATACAGAGACATATTCGTCTCACCTATAGGGGTACTGACACACTGCCAAGTCAAGCATCCAATTGATCTGACTCCCGGTGCACCTCTACCTAATGGATCAGTCTATCGACGTGCACATATGGAGAATGATGAAATCAGGTGTCATATCCAAGAGATTATTCAAAAGGGGCACATCTGATCCAGCTCCTCCCCTTGCGGAATCCCGATTGTACTGGTGCAGAAGAAGGATGAGACTTGGCGACTCTGCATTGATTACAGAGCCTTAAACAAAATCATAGTCAGGAACCGCTACCCCATTCCTAGGATTGATGACCTTCTTAAACAACTCAAGGGGGAAAATTTCTTCAGTAAGATTGACCTGAAGTCTGGCTACCACCAGGTTCCCATCGAACCAACTGATGTCTCGAAGACAACCTTCAATTCTAAAGAAGGTCTCTAGGAATGGCTAGTCATGCCCTTTGGCTTAACAAATGCACCAGTCACTTTCATGCGGTTGATGGATGATGTATTGAGACCCTCCACCAACTCCTTTATGGTAGTATATCTAGATGACATCCTCATTTTTAGCAGAATGTGGGAGGAGCACATGTGGCATATTCAACAGGTTTTGAGCACTCTGCGGCAGCACAAGCTTTATGCCAACTTGGAAAAATGCACTTTTGGCATGAACAGGGTCCAATACCTAGGATACATTATTTATGAGAAAGGGGTACATGTTGATCCAGCTAAGATCCAAGTCATCTGTGACTAGCCAACCCCGACCACACTGACCGAGCTTCGAAGCTTCTTGGGACTCACCAATGTTTTCTGACTGTTCGTGTTGGGATTCTTCCATATTGCATGGGCCCTCAGCCAAGTGACCAAGGGTGGTGGTAGGGCCAAGTTCGTGTGGGGGAAGGAGCAGCAATGAGCATTTGAAGATCTGAAACATCGTTTATGCTCAGCTCTAGTACTCTCCTTGCTCGATCTACAACAACCATTTGAGATTGGGACTGGCGCATCTGACTATGTTGTGGGCGTAGTTCTCACTCAGCATGGGCATCTGGTGGCATACCATAGTGAGACACTCTCCGATACTTTCCGGAAATACCCAAACTATGACAAGGAAATGTATTCCATTGTACAATCCTGACGTCAATGGAAACATTACATTCTGGGGACTGAGACGATCGTACACACCGATCACAAGCCTTTGCAATTCATACAGACACAGGGGAAATTGCAGAACGACCGCCACCGGAAGTGGTCCACCTACCTATAGCAATTCCATCTCAACATAAAGTAGAAGACAGGTATCTCCAATCGTGTCGTTGACTGCCTCAATCGGCCTCCTGTGGCTGCACTTACCATTGTGCTCCATTCTTGTGGACATGAAACATCGGAGTGGCCCCAACTTTACCAGCAAGATTCAGACTTCACCACCACATATCAGCTCTTGGGTACAAGTGCCATTGTCACTGATTTTCACATTAAGGACGGACTCTTATGCCACCTGGGCCATCTCTGTGTTCCTACAAGCGAGCGTGCAAAGATGATCTGGGAAGCCCACTACAGTCGGGTGGCAAGCCATATTGGAGTAGAGAAAACTGTGTTCGTTCTTCAGAGACATTTTTATTGGCCAAAACTTCGACTGGGCATCAGCAAGTATATCAAATCTTGCACTGCCTACACTATTGCCAATCCATCCATCAAGAAGAAAGGCTTATACACCCCTCTGCCTATTCCTGAGAAGTCATGGGAGTCCATCTCCATGGATTACATGTATGGTTTTTCATACACCAAGCATGGAAATGACCACGTGTTTGTGGTCGTTGATCAATTTCCGAAGATGGACATCCTCACATCCTGTAAGAAGACTGTCATAGCGGCCAATACTGCCAAGCTCTTCTTCGAATGATTTTGGGTTCACTTTGGGATACCGCGAACCATCATCTCCGACCGAGACAACAAGTTCCTCAACACCCTTTGGTCGAGTCTCTGGTCTCTATTGGACGCCAAGCTCACAAAATCTTCTTCTTTCCACCCCTAAACCGATTTCCAAACTGAGTTCATCAATCAGATGATTGTGCACATCCTGCACATGCACAATTCTAAGCATTCTCGTACATGGGACGAGAGTCTCCCATATGTCCAACACAGTTACAACAGGGCTCTCCATAGTTCCACCGACCATAGCCCATTTCAGGTGGGTCTGGGATTCCAACCCTTGGGACACATTGATGTTGCACTTCCTCTTGCCACCGCACAGATAGACTCTTCCTCTGATCAATCTACAGTCGAAAAAGCCACCAAATTCATTGAGTGGATTCAGCACATCCGCCAATAGGTCTAGGAGATTTTGCAGAAATCCAATGCTAAGTACAAGCAGTGCCATGATAAACACAGGGTACCACACCAGTTTTAGGTTGTCGACCAAGTCTGGTTACATTTACAGAAGGAGTGTCTCGCCAGGCCCCATCGGAAGATTTGCCCACTTCGTTATGGAAGTTTAATTACCAGTAATCATGTGTTATAAAACAGAGTTAGTTCATTTTAAGCGTTGATTATGGTTCGCGACTTCACATTTCGGGGTTTCGGGAATCATGGATACATGAGGTATGTCATCGCTAAACCCCGATTCCCGAAATTGCGAAATCACGATGATATTAGATTAGGCTTTAACTTTTGTATTAGTAAATTAATTAATCGGGATTAAAAACTAACTTCCAATCTTTCGGAGTTTCGAGAATCGTGGATACATGAGGTATGTCATCGCTAAACCCCGATTCCTGAAATTATGAAATCACGATGAGATTAGATTAGTCTCTAACTTCCGTATTAGCGAATTAATTAATCAGGATTAAAAACTAACTTGCATTCTTTTCGGGAAATCGGGGATCGGGATTTCGTGATTCAATATGTATGGAAAACATATGATTTTAAGTAGACCTGAATCCCGAAAAATGCGCGTCGGGACTTTTAAAACAATTTTGTTTTTCTGCCGTTGATTTTTTTAAAGAATAAAGCTTTGTCAGGACTTTGGTACCGGGCTTTTGGAAATGACAGCGAGGGTTATGCTTTGTGAAAAGCCGAAATCTGAAAAAGGAAAGTTTTAGTTTTAGAGATAAAGACTTTAAAAATTGTTTTAACATAGGCTCCAATTGGGGACCTCGTCTCCTTGCGGGACGAGGAGAACGAGAAGACTTAGTGCCTTTATTGGGTAAATGGAGTCAAAGGCTTCTTTCTGCGGAGCTTGCTTAGGAAGGGGATACAGAGGGGAAAAAGGGATTTCGTCTTTACTTCTGAAAAGATTTCAAAACTCCCAACGTTGTAAATTCAGCTGCAGCCCCATTCATGATCTTCTCCTTCTCGCTGTTGAATTTAGGTCTTTTTTAAGATGATCAAAACAATCCTAGGAAATCCAACAGATCTTGTGGCTTTTGGCTTGCATCAAATGAAGTAAATTTCATGTTTTTAATCGGGGAGCCTTGTCTGAACTTGGGATGCAAATCCGGTTTCGAAAAGGCCGGTAACCAGGGTAGAGTGAAATTTTCGTATGACAGCCTCATAGATACCTCAGATATTGCTTCACTTCCAGCGAGCCTGTTCAGTACCTTGGTGAATTTATCTGTCCCTTTTTACTGAATTTCCTTTCACTACTTCGAATCATAATTATACATTTAAATGTTGAGATGAGGGCAATCATTCATGAATTTCCTTTCACCATCTGTCTTAGACTAGATGGGGGCAATCAAATATGAATTTCCTTTCACCATCTGTCCTATATTTTACTTTTTGAACACGAAGTGGGGGCAATCAGTTGTACCATTTATATCAGGGATGATATTTATGTAAAATTTACAGTGGAGGTCTGTCAACTTGCTTTGATTACCCCGGACCAACCTTTTCTTAACTTTCAAAGCATCTTAGCCCGCAGGGAAAATGGGAAAGATTACTTCCAGGGGCCTTCCTTTGAGCAAGCCTCAATCCTTAGAAAACTGTTAAGAAACCTAGGAGAGTCAATATCAGCCTACGCATGACTTTGTTTAGTCGGAGAGTGAGGAGTTATGAGGACTGGCTTACCTTTTAATATTTGCTTTCAAGCTTCCAAAGCTAAGATGTAATCTCTTCTAACTCTGTGGGAAACCCGAAAAGATGCTTGTTTTTTTTTTAAGAAGGAAAAACCGAGGGTAGAAAGGGGTGATGGAGGAAGACTTGGAAAACAAAAAAGGGATCATGGATTAAACCCAACTTTTGGAACCCTTTCTTGGAGACGTTTTACTCTCTTTGCTTATTTAAATTACCTCTTATCTTTATCTAGGTGAAACTCTTAGGGCCCACAGTAAAAACTTGTTTCTTTAGTGACATGTCACACTTATGCGACCATCACCGCACTTTAGAGACCTTCGTTTGAAAAATAGACTACTTTGGAATTTGCACCTTTCCCTTACCATTTTCATTCTCTTTTGAAATAACAGAAAATCCTTTCTATCACCTATTTTCGGCGAATTTATCTTCTGATATATGGCCGTCTGTTTGCTCCTTTATCTTATTTGGGCTGCAAGCCAGGATCCTGTAAGGGAACAATACGAAGAGTATCAGGGTTTTAAAAGAATTGAATGCATTGAAAATTTTGTATCCTTACTTCTAAAAAAGAAAACATTGACCTATTTTATTTTTTATGAAAGTAGACTTACCAAAGAAAATTATGAAAAAAGGAAAAAAAAAAAAAAACACAAACCGGTATATACAGTGGGAAATTTGGAAACCAACTACTTCATATAGTGTTTTAAATAATGCTCGTTGACAAGGGTGTTGAGGATTTTACCGTCCAAATTCTCTAACAGAAACGACTTTTTTCCTTCAGGAGCAGTAACCTTGAATGATCTATACCAGATGTGATCGAATTTACCATGTTTTACCGAGTGTTCCTTCCTAGCATCCCATTTTAAAACCAAATCTCCAGGGAGAAAATCTTTGTCTTTGGCTTTACGATCGAAAAGCGCTTTCATGTCATCTTGGTATTTCTGCAACCTTTCGTCCACTTCGACCCTGTGTTGTTGGACTTCAATCAGCTGGTTTATCCTTCTTGTGACATGATTTGGTTCTTCTTTCTCATCTTGCCAAAGTTTCATTATGGGGAGCGCTAGATTTATGGGTAATACCACGTCGGTCCCGTACACCATTTGGAAAGGAGAAGTGCCGATAGATTTTTCCGTGCCTATCCTATTTGCCCATAAAGCATATTTCAAATGCACATGCCAAGATTTTTTATTCTCGTACAACACTTTCTTAATTACATTGATCAGACTCTTGTTTGAAGACTCAGCTAGTCCATTTCCTTAGGGGTAATATGTCATGGAATGACCAAGCACGATATTGTACTTTTGGCAAAAACTGACCATAGCCATAGATTTAAAGGCTTAGGCGTTATCTGTGACTATCTTTCGGGGGCAGTCGAATCTAGACAAAATGTTCACTTCTAAGAAATCTATTACCACTGAATCGGTAGCCCTTCTAGTTGGAATAGCCTCCACCCATTTGGTGAAGTAATCTGTAGCAGTCAGGATCCATTTATGTTGAGCGCTAGAATGAGGATTAATTTCGCCTATGAAATCTAATCCCCATTGCTGAAAAGGGGCTTCCGTTTTGACCGGAGCCAACGGCATCGCTGGGAGTTTATGCTTGCCTGCGAACAATTGGCAAGGGTTACAGGCTCAAACTTTGGCATTGACGTCTGAGAAAATTTTTGGCCAATAATACCCTGCCCTCAGGATCTTATAAGTTGTCTCCCTCCAAGCGTGATGTCCCCCACACACTCCTTCGTGAAATTCACTTATGATCCTCTTTGTTTCTGATTCGACTAAACAAACCAACAGGAAGCCAAGTGAGTCCTTCCAATACAATTGACTTTCGTAAATACAGTACTTGACCGCATGCAGTTTCAGTGTTCTGGATTTGGATGGAGATAATTCGCTCGGGCATTTTAAGGTCAGCAGGTAGGACACTATGTTTTTGTACCAATCTGATGAGGCAAACTTCTCTTTGATTCTATTGCGCTTGTTTGCTCATCAAGCTCGTTCATGTCCACACCCTCTTCGCATCCGTGTAGGCCATTTATACCGAGAGCTCTGAAATTTGATTCGGCTAAGAGTTTGGCCAAACCTTGTCCCTTTACCAGTCTCATTGGTTTTATCTCTAGGTCGAATTCTTGAATTTTGGCAAGCCACCGTCCTCTTTTGCCATCACTGTCGGACTGAACCAAAATGTCTTTTACGGAGCTAGTGGGTACGTACGCAATTACCTTGGAATGCAACACGTAGGTTCTGAAAGCCTTTAACGCTTTCACCATAGCATATGCTTGTTTTTCCATTATATCATATATGAGTTCATCATCTCTAATACTTTTGCTAAAAAAGGCTATCGATTGCTCGAAACCTTCTTCATTTTTCTGGAGAAGTACCACGGTGAGTGTATGTTCGGAGGCGAAAGAGAAAATAAGAAAATCCTTTAGATAATTAGGGCTTGCTAGTACGGGTGCCTCGCTTATAACCTTCTTGATGTGTCCAAATGATGTTTTGGCTTCTACTGTCCATTTCACTTCATTGTTTTTCTTCAGCATGTCTGTGATCAATTTCACGATTTCAGCAAAGTTTGGGATAAATCTCCTTAAAAAAATTATTTTTCCTAAGAATGACTGAATCTCTTTTACATTCCTAGGAATATTTATTGTGTTTATAGCTTCAACTCTTTTAGGATCAATTTTAACTCCATATCGAGACACAATATGGCCCAAGAGTTTACCTTCTTGCATAGCAAAGTGAGACTTTTTGGGATTTAAAGACAAACCAAACTTGCGGCATTTCTCAAACATCTACTTGAGATGTATCAGATGATCTTCATCAGATTTAGAAAAAATGGTTAGATCGTCAAGATAGATAACCACAAATTTGTCCCTTTCACCAATGAAAGTGATATCCATAGCACGTTGGAAAGTAGCACCTGCATTCATTAAACCAAAAGGCATCTTGTCATACATAAATTTACCCCAAGGGGTGGTGAAGGTTGTTTTTTCTTTATTGTGTTCGTTGACAGCAATTTGATTGTACCCGGAAAACCCATCGATCATCGACATCCTATTTGTCCCAACTACTTTTTCTAAAATGTGATCCATTTTGGGTAGGGGGTAATTGTCTCTGAGGTAGTACTTATTTAGATTTCTAAAATCCACACATAGTCTAATTTCCCTGCTTTTCTTTCTAACCGAGACCAAGTTTGCTACCCAATCGGAGTATCTCAGTGGTACGATTATTTTTGCATCCAAGAGCTTTTTGACTTCCTTTTTCATCACAGACAATAAAATAGGATTGATTTGTCTGAGTTTTTGTCTAAAGGGTTTGACACCAGGCTTCAGGGGTATCTTATGGTCAATCACAGTGTTGTCATAGGTTCTTAGCTCTTCATATGACCAAGCGAAAATGTCCTTGTATTTTCTAAGTAACTCCGTGTATTTACTTTTGGTTTCTGGGGACAGATACTTGGATAGTTTCACCAACCGAGGGTTTTCTTTAGTACCTATGTCATAGTCCTCAACCTCTTCAGGTTGAGGCTATAGAGTGGATTTTAAAGGGATATCATCTTGATTAAATAACCTTTCCAAGGGAATGAGTCCTTTGGGAATCTGGTTATTTTTTAGAACAAGAATTCGATGATTCGCGATCTTATCATGAAAGTCCTGAGGGTCTTCCCTTTCCTACATGATCCAAATAGGATCATTTTGGTTTTCTTGATCAGTATGTGTTTCGACAAACTCATCTATTGATTCTAAAAATTTGCGAAGTTGTTCATCATCCTCAAAAACTTGTCAATGTTGTACATTATTTGGTATAGAAGGTCGATGTCTCATTTGTATGTGGTATTTCAGTTTAAAAGCGGTGGGAGGTGTGAATGTCGAGGCTGCTTTGGCTAACACATCTGCCTGCTGGTTTTCAGTCCTTGGAACGAAATGAACCTTCACAGAGGAGAAGAAATTTTTGATCAAATCCCAGACGCAATTCCTGTAAGACCTCAACCTAGGATGTTTGGCCTGATACTGTCGGTTTACTTATTTTACGATTAGCTCAGTGTCACCAAAAACTTCATTCTCCTAGCGGATTCTAATCCTAACACTAAGGCTTCATACTCGCATACATTATTTGTGCAGTCCATGTTCCACTGTAGCCTATAGGAAAAGGGGATTACAAATTGATCATCAGGAGCCACAAGGAGTGCCCCTGCTCCAACTCCAAGGTAGAATGAAGCACCGTCAAAAAACATCTTCCATACACCAGTGCTATATACATCCTTTTTTATTTTATTTTTTTATGTTTTCTCTTCTGTACAACTTTCATCTATATCTACATCAATATCATCATCGATGGATAAGATACAATTACCTAAATCTTAATCAGCTATATATACAGGGTGGTTATTTGGGTTTTGTGGATCACTTGCCGTGAAAGCCAATCTAGTTTCTCTGTATAAGCACGTGTATTGTCCTCCAAAAACTAGAATCGTAGCATATGTCATGTCAAGTTGGAGAGATCCTCCAAGCTTAGCGCCCCATGACCTAGATAACAGCATACCATATTTCGGAGGGATATCGACGACCACTACATCCATAAGAATGTTTTTTGCGGGTATTTGTGTCGGTTTTACCACCAAGTCTTTAATCATACCTATGCATTTGACTTTTCTTGAATCAAATGAGTATAACTCTCCATAAGGCCTAGTGATTTCGAGGCCCAATTTATCCATAATGGCTTTAGGCATTACATTGTGGGATGCTCCAGAATCTAGCATACAGTTATGCAGTAGGTGGTCAAACAAGGTTAATGTGATATAGAAGGGGGCAACAGTGTCTCTAGCACCTTCGAAATGTGGACCGAAAACTATGTTCGGCTTATTATCTTCTAAGTTGATCACATCGGCTTGGCTCTTATCTTCAGAAAAACTAATCATTGTAAGTTTTAAACCTGCAAAGTAAAGCAATGCATATATATTCTTAAGCAATACAGAAATTAATCAATGGCTCATACACAGAATACACAGAGATCTTTACCGGAAACCCTCAACCGGGAAAACCTTTCTTTTTTCATTATATCAAATTTCACCATTCGCCATACAATATATACAAT
>ML795327.1:640342-655262 GCA_009831015.1 Picea engelmannii
GGAGCCATTGGAGCAGTCAGTTTGTCATTTTGAGCATTGTAAGGCATGTTTTTGAGCACTTTGAGCAATTTAATAATAAAGATCCATTGGAAGTTGGACCAGGAGATGTAGCCCGGAGTGGGGTGAACTCCTTTATCAAGTTGTTGTGTTTATGTCTAATGTTCAATGTTTTATGCTACTGTCTATGTGTATTTATACATAAGTAATCCTTAATTATGTGTTGCAAATTGATCCGGTTGCTTTAAACACATAACATTTCACTTGCAATATTTATTCAAGTTTTTCAAGTCTTCTTCAATTTTAGATCACCTTCCTAGGAAAATTATCCCTTTTTGATTTATCTAATTCCATTTTTGAGATCTTATTCTACATTTCTCTAATTACCTTAGCCATCTCGTCTATTTTATCTCCTAGGGATTTCCCCGATCCTGAGGATCCACCTTGTTCTTTGAATTTCCTAATTTCTTTGTTCCCGGTTTCTATTTTTTATTTTAATTTCCCTGATGCCATCATGTTCGATTCAATTTCTAGGGCATCATCTTGCATTTTGGTGAGATCTGTTGATCTCCTTTCTCTCAATAATAGAGAGAAATTGGGATCAAAGGCTCTAGTGAAAGTCACCTTTGCTGCGGGTTGAGAAGGTTTGACCTCGACCGGGATTTTATTATACAACTTTTTAAACCTTTGCGTGAACTCGAGAACTGATTTTGAGTTTTTCTTTCCAAGGGCTCCAAATTCAGTTAGGTAATAGAGATGGTCTCTCCTTTCCCCCCATTGTCTGATAAAAGCATTTTCAAGTTCTTCGTAAGATCTTAGAGATCCTGCTGCTAAGGCTCGAAACCAGGTCCTCACCTATCCTTCGAAAGTCTGAACGAGGAGTCTAGAATAGACATCTTCGTGTTCGATTTCAAGGATGTCGGCAAATTGGTCAAAGAAATTTATGTGTTCTTGAGTGGTTAAATCTCCTTCCCTTGTAAATTTGGGAAGGCTTTTCATATAATTTTCGGGAAGGTCATGTAGGGGAACTGGAAGGACAAGGGGGGCATATCTGGAAGCTACCTTAGCAAAGATTCCAGGAGGCGGTGCTTGGCCGCCTGCTGGTCCTCCTGGGGCACCGCCCCTAGCTCCTGCGCCTCCGTGTGTAGCCATTGATGGATTTGAGGCTGAAGCTCGGAGTGTGTGAGGAGAAGGCTCACAGAAGTTTGGGGTATATACTTCAGGAAAAAAGAACGTATCGTTTGAAGAGGGAATCGAGATGGATCTCTCAAGTGTTTCCTTAAGTTTCAACTGTGTAAAATCAAGCTGACAATTAGTATGTATGGGTGAAATGATTTGTCTAAGGGATCTTCGTGATTTTAAAATCTTTTCCGGATCAGAGACTGGCGAGGTCTGCTTGTCGTTCGGGTTCTTTCTGGTGTTCTTGCAGCCAAAAGCCAGTTTACTTATCGTGGAGTCGCCAAGTGAAAAATGAAGGTAGCCTTAGAAAGTTTTTCTATCTTTGTTCACTATCAAAGAAAGAAAGTGTCAATGTCGTTCTTCCCAGGGAAAAGTTTTGTTTCTTCATCCCCGGCAACGGTGCCAAAAAGATGTTGTTTCTGAGTTTATACTTTAAGGCTCTAAAATATACCATCAAGGCATCCGAAAAGATAAAGAGAATTTAGGGGTAAGAATCAAATGTGAAGGGTAAATCAGAGTTGGTTCCTCAATTGTCTCTGTCTAGCATCCCATTGCTCTTAGATGTTGATGTCTCTCTCGATAACTACCCATGAGCGTTCTAATTTGACCCAGGTAGTTGTTGTTTGGAGGATAGTATTAAATAAGTTCAAAGCAATGCTAGTTTGATCTTGAAGGCTAGGTTCTACGTTAGGTTGTCTGTTATTTGGAACAATCATGAGCGGTAAATTTTTATTGAATTATAAAATGTTTAAAGATTTGTTGCTTCAGTTTCGAGGGATGAAATAGAAAATGAGTTTTGGAACTCAAAATAATAACACAATAACAGTAGATGTTGTTTCCTGTACTTGAAACAATTTGAAAAATAGTAAAATAACAAAAGTAACATTGTCGAAACATATGAGGCTTTAATCAACGAAAGAATCTCATATCATAACAGAAGAAGGAGAAAAAAATGAGATTTCTAATGAAATATAAAATATAACCATCCAAATGACCTACAGGTCTTGAAACTGTTGATAGCAATCACAGAGGAAAATTTGCAAATGATTAGATAATTAAATAAATTCAAACCACAATAGAAGTTTGAGTTAAATTATAGTTGATCATTCATTAGAAAGACATGAAAATAAAGATGTTGAAAAATATTGAAAACAGAGTAAAAGAACACATAGCTTCAAGTTGACAGAATTCGGAATCTCTTCTGCATTATCTATATCATTATAAATCGGAAAACTTCTAATACAATTGGCTCCCCAAAAACAAAAAGCCCTTTCTCAGTCTTGTGAAATTATATTTATACATCATCACCAAACCCTTTTTTTGTTAGTGATTAACTAAATTCCGAAGACTAACGATTACATGAATGTGGAATACTGAACCATTTTTATTTCTATCTTTATCTCCTTTGATTAATTTCGATGATGAAATTTTCAAAATAATACTTTACTTCTTTGTTGATGAAACTGCTTCTTCTTTTTTGAGACAATCAATACATTTTCCCAGGAGGTGCACCAACACTCTAGGAGCCTCTGGGATATCTTTCACCTCAAATAGGAAGAATTTTCTCTGTAGTCCTGGTAGACGGTCGTCAACTATCTTTTCTGTAAACTCAATAGTTTGTAACTTTAAATTCGGCCTCACCATCCACCTGTTAATCTGTGTAACATTAATTACCTTTATCTGTGAGATCTCTACCTGAATTTCTTCCAGATCCTCCTTGAATCTTAACTTATGCCTACCAATGTTAATTTCTCCTAATAACCCAGGACAGTTGTCTCTTCCAATGTTCAACAAAGCCTTATCTAGAAGATCGAAAATTGCTTGGAAATCATCGTTAACCTCTTTGGTTATTCTCTTGTTTTCGACGAGGCTTGCCTCCCAAACCTTTAGTATTATATCCCCTTTGATCTGCTCTGAAATAGATAACTTATCAGTCTTTCCGATCTCCTCTTTTGCTGAAAGAGTCACTACCTTTTGAAAAGTGGTTCTGGCTACTTTTGCTTCTCTCTCTTTCAAGAGAATATTCTCCAAGGATTTGCTTGTCTCCTGAAAGTAAGTCTGAATAATTTCTAGCTTAGAGATGAATCCTTGTTGCTCTTTTTCTATTTTTGCATGTATTTCCAATGTCTGGGCTTGGAAAGTTTCCATCTCTACCCTTGATTTTGAATGGAATTAATATTATTTTGTAATTGTCCATTCATTTCTTCTTGCTGTAGGACCTGTGCTTGACTGACCTGTATCTTCAGGTTTGCTTCATCTAATCTTTCTTTCAGTTTTCGAATCTCTTGAATGTCATTGAATCTAGCTCATTCTAGACCCTTGTCTATATCCCTACTGATACTTCTTTCAGTCTCCTTTAATTGTCTTTGTAGTTGAACCATCATCTGATCTTTCTGCTGCAACATAGTTGTCAAATTACCCACAGAGTACAAATTTGTTGATGCTAAGGCTCCCATTGTGCCTGCTATTTCTGTAGTGAATTCCCCTTCTTGAAGTTTTTGTCCATCTATGATGATCTTGTGTTTTTTTATCATCATGTCTCCTCTTTGGTGCATTTCCTATTTCAGGATAGCCTTCCTCTTTTTATTGAAAAAGTAATCAGAGGAAGGAATCTCATCCCTAGAAATAGGTTCGAGATCACTAACATAAAGGAATTCCATTTGGGGGTTACCATAAGTAGACTGCAAAGGGGTCAAAGAAGTAATAGGACTTCCAATCTCCGTTGATGTTGTTCCTCCTACTTTTTTGGGAAAATCCTCATGGATTTCTGGGGATGTTTCCAACTCCTTATCTTTCCTAGACTCTGATTCCTCTGTTTCTTGTGAAGGCATTTCGATCTCCTTCATTTTTTCCTTTGCAGTTGGTGTATCCTGCAACTCTGTTTCAAAACTTGGGGGAGGTCCTTCCTGTTCTGGAGGGGAGGTTGTGGATTCACCCTGCAAAATATTTGGCAAACAACTTCACCTGTGACCTTGGAAGGACATGAAACTAGTCTGTAAGTCGGGTGATAAGGCCTGTACCCTGTTCAATACCTCCTCATAGGTTTTAACCTCTTTGAATATATCATCATAAAAATACTCTTCATGTTCATAATATTTCATATTACAGTGCATCAAATGTCTGTTCACTAGTTGATAAGGGTCATGTTTTTTATGTTCGATATTTACCAGTTTAACCTCTTCCAGTGCTTCTGCTTCCACTTTAGAATGACCTAGGTTTTGCAATGAAAATCTCCCGATATGTACAGGGAATATTGGTCAGGACTTCTTTTGAGTTGCCTTTAGCTCTATTCCAATACTGCCTTTTACTATTTGGTGTGTTATCTCTCTACACACTAGTCTGTCCGGGAGGAATTTTGGAAGCACGTGAGGGGGGATTGAGCACCCATAAACCCTGATATAAGAGAAGTTTTCATCAATGAATCAGTCGACTATTGCTTTGAGGTTTTTTGAGACTATCTCAGAAATGTGAGGGGGTTCACAGCCATAAAACATTTTATGCATTGGAATTACTATGAAATGACAAATTTCATAAAACACATTCTTAGCATTTTCTTCCCATAGCACCGAGTGATACTCATGAATGGGTTCGGGGCAGGTTATGTTCCAACTCCAATTCATCAGGGGAAATGGAGTCACAAAGCAGATTGCATCCATGATGTACACTAATATGTAAAAGGCCACTGGCTGACCTTTGGATCTTGCAACTCTATAATTTGAAACCTCTTGGGCTAGGTTATCAGACAAAATCTTTCTCCAGTTAAAAGTGTATCCTTCTGATGCTTCTTCTAAAAGGGGCACCCATTCTGCAGGGAAATGGCAGGGATCTTTTTTCCCAAAGAGTCTACACAGCATAATGGCTACATAGACCATGTACTCGTTCAAAGATGTTGTGGCATAAATTCCATGGGAATCAGCCCTAAATTTTGATGGACATCTCCACCATCCTTTAATATGATCAGGATATGTTTGGTCTGCCTCAGTACATTCTTTCCTTTGAAACTCAACTATAAATTCAGCATTATAAATGTACTTAGGATTTGGTGAGAGTTTGTACATTACTTGTATATGCTCTGGCCTGAATGAGCCGACAACGACCGCTTGATCATTGTAAATGCTTCACGTTGGGATATCAACCTTCTCCAAGGCCCAATTGATCATATCGTTGTATGCCATGAGCCGAGGGCATGTTGCGATCTTATGAAGCTCTAATTCTGCTATATCCCGAAAGTGATTCTCGGAATCAGCAGGGGAATTTTTTATTTCGTAATCCAGGAGTTCATGGATTTCTCTCCAGGATTTAATTGAGTCAATGGCGTGTGGCATAGTGTCGGATATGATATCTCCTTCTGGGTTACGCATCTGCTCTGTATTTTCACTCTTCTTCGGTGCTTTCTTTGGCGCCATAGCTTTATGTTAGAAGGAAAACCTGTCACAGAAAAGAAGCATATGATCTTAGCTGAATGTGAATAACCTTTGAAAGATAGAACAAGCATAAGTTGCGAAACACGGGCCTTTAATTCTCTTTTAACTCATTTAATGGTGAAGGTACTGATGCAATTGTCAAGAACTTAATACCTTAAATGCAGTGAATAATTCTGAGATACGCATTAGTGTTACATAAATCATCAGTTATTCGTTATCAGTGTGGCCGTATTCCGGCAATCCCAGATTCAAAATTCGTAAGATTTCATTCAACGGAACCAAAAATGAGAAAAAACCTAACAAGTTTAATTACCGTTAATCGTGTTTTATAAAACAGAGTTAGTTCATTTTAAACGCTGATTATGGTTCGCGACTTCGCGTTTCGGGGTTTCGGGAATCGTGGATACATGAGGTATTTCATCGCTAAACCCCGATTCCCAAAATTGCGAAATCACGATGAAATTAGATTAGGCTTTAACTTTCGTAGTAGTAAATTAATTAATCAGGATTAAAAACTAACTTCCAATCTTTCGGGGTTTCGGGAATCGTGGATACATGAGGTATGTCATCGCTAAACCCCAATTCCCAAAATTGCAAAATCATGATGAGATTAGATTAGGCTCTAACTTTCGTATTAGCGAATTAATTAATCAGGATTAAAAACTAACTTGCATTCTTTTCGTGAAATCGGGGATCGAGATTTCGTGATTCAATATGTATGGAAAACATATGATTTTAAGTAGACCCGAATCCCGAAAAATGCACGTCGGGACTTTTAAAACACTTTTGTTTTTTTGCCGTTGATTTTTTTAAAGAATAAAGCTTTGTTGGGACTTCGGTACCGGGCTTTTGGAAATGACAGCGAGGGATATGCTTTGTGAAAAGCCGAAATCCGAAAAAGGAAAGTTTTAGTTTTAGAGATAAAGACTTTAAAAACTGTTTTAAAATTATTTTTGAGTGAGGACTCCATTGAGTCCTTCCTTGCACACATCAGTACACACTACAAAATATTCATCTGGATCCACAATCTTTAATATTGGTGCACTTGTTAAAAATATCTTCCAATTGTTGAAAACTTTCTTCACTTTTGGGAGTCCATTCAAACTTCACTCCCTTCTTTTGCAAAGAATTTATTGGGCTTGAAATATTTGAAAACCCCTTTATGAATCTTCGGTAATAACCCACATGACCCATAAATGATCTTACTTCTATCACATTTCTTGGAACTGGCCATCCTCCAATGGCCTCTATTTTCTCAGAATTAACTGTTATCCCATCTACCAAAAAATATGCCCCAAGTAGTAAATTTTCTTCCGATAAAAGATGCACTTATTTAGCTTGGCATACAACATATGCTCTCTCAAAACTTACATCACCATTCTTAAATGTTTCTCATGATCTTCTTCTATCTTGGAGTAGATTAGAATATCACCCATGAAAACAATTACAAACTTGTCGAGGTATTCCCTGAACACTCCATTCATCAGACACATGAAAATTGTTGGGGAATTTGATAGCCCAAATGGAATTATTATAAATTCATAATGTCCATATCTTGTTCTGAACATTGTTTTGTTGATATCCTCTTCCTTTATCATCACTTGATGATAACCTGATCTCAAGTCAATCTTGGAAAAAATCCTTGCACCTTTCAACTAATCAAAAATATCATCAATTCTTGGCAAAGGATGTTTGTTTTTTATTGTGACCTTATTCAGTTATCTAAAATCAATACACAACCTCAAGGTTCCATCTTTCTTCTTCACAAAAAGAACTAGGGCTCCCCAAGGTGACACACTTGGGCGTATATAC
Organism: Picea engelmannii; assembly: GCA_009831015.1. Classification (NCBI taxonomy): domain Eukaryota; kingdom Viridiplantae; phylum Streptophyta; class Pinopsida; order Pinales; family Pinaceae; genus Picea; species Picea engelmannii. Next base: position 647,755 of record ML795327.1, read on the forward strand.
CCCTTCTTTAACAACTCTTCAAGCTGCATTTGCAACTCTTTCAATGCTGGTGTGCCCATTTTGTAAGGTGTCTTGGACACTGGTGTAGCTCCTGACACCAAATAAATGGAGAAATCATTGCCTCTCTTTGGTGAAAATCCTGGGATTTCCCCAAAAACATCTTCAAAATCTTTCAAGATCGGATGGTCTTCAATAATTGCCACTTTATCTCTGGTTGCCTCTTCCATATGGGCTGCAAAAATTTGACATCCCTTCATGAAACTCTTTTTCAGTTGCGTCGCTGAAATTTCTCTAATAGTCACAGCTCTCGAAATGCCTTGAATATTGCCATGCTTCCCTCCCTCATCAGAACAAGTTATTATCTTGTTGTAATAGTCTAGGACACCATGGTTTTTTTCCAACCAATCCATGCCAATTAGATAATCACATGAACCCAATGGTATGATATTCACATCTACCTTTGTGTTAATTCCATTTGTGTCTATTGAACAATCTTTAATTGACTCATTAATCTTTCTCTTAGCCCCTATAGCTAACTGAACTAACCAAGATTTCTTATGCTTACTCCTTTGCAAGTGAAATCTTTCAACGATGTTAGATTTTATGTAACTATGGCTAGCTCCATAATCAATTAAAATTGTTATGGGATGGTTATCAATCTTACCTTCCACTTCAATCATGGGGGATCACTCTACTTTCTTGTTGTCTAAGGCTACATAAATCCTTGGCATGCTTCCTCTCATGTCTTTAATTGTTTCAACCTCTTGAATGTTGTGGACAGTCCTCATTCTTTCACCTTTGTGAGGGCAGTCCCTATATAAGTGATTTCCCTCGCATCCCCAACATTGTACAAGATATTGTCTTGGCCTTTTCCCAAATAAATCTATTTTCTTGTGCTAATTTTGGGTTGACTTACCTTATTTATTTGCTTGCTATTTGTTCTTGAAAAATGGTGGCTTAAAACCTGTATGTCCTTTCTCCTTTTTACCCGTCATCTTGTCATTCAAGGCTTTTTGGAAAACTGGTCTTCCTCTACTCTGCTCATAAAGGTGCTTTGCTCTCCTTATGGACTCTTCCAAAGTCCTAGGGTTATCATATTGTATCTTGTCACTGTACAAAGAGGGTGGCCCACTTAGAAACCTTTGGATTTTGACCTTCTCATCCTTTATGAATTCCATGTACTTCAGTAATTCAAAGAACCTCTTCTCATACTCATCCATTGTCATGCTTCCCAACTTGAGTTCAAAAAAATCTTTCATCTTTCTTTCATAGTAATTCTTAGATAAATATTTCTCTTGAAAATATCCTTTGAACTATCTCCATGAGACCTTCATCTCATCAAGGTGTTTTGCTTGCTTAAGTTGATCCCAACACATGGTTTCCTTTCCTTGCAAGTGGTAGGTTGCAATTCTTGTTTCTACCCTGGAGGGATAATCATGCAGCTGAAAATATGTCTTCATTTCCAACAACAAGGCCTCGACCTCTTCTCCCTTCCTATGCTCACCATTGAAAGTTGGTGGCTTGATTTTCCTAAGTTTACCTTGCAAGATGTCTCCCTCGAGCCTTCTCCTCTGTCTCCTGACACTATACACACTTGGGTTGCTTCTTGGACCTGAACTTGCATGATCTCCCCTATTGGATTTCTCTAGGGAATGATGGTGCCTCCTCATGCTCCTTGATTGCATATCATTCCCATGTTCATCCCTTCTGCTATGGGATCTGGATGTTGTCACTTGTCAAGCACTAGCTACTTGCTTTGTGCCAGAGTCTTTATTGGCTTGCCTCTGCATCATGTTTAGACTCGAAAGTATCTTTTCCTGGGATTTGGTAATATTTTCATTATCTGCCCTATAACTCTGCACTTCTCTCTGAAGGCTTTTCATAGTTATAGGCTCCTACCTATCTCTTCTTCCATTAGACTATGTCTCAGCATTTCCCGTGTTGACATGTAGACCTCTGAATTCCTCTTCATGACTGTAGGACCCCTTGGCATCTTCCATGGCTATGGTTCTCATACAGGAACCAAATTGGCTTCTTATACCTCCGAATTCTGCAAGAAAATGTGCATGAAAATAAATTTTTGTTAGACAAAAATATATGCATACGTAATTCTGGAAAAGAATGCATAATTTTTCCTGCTCTTTAATGTCATCAATCATCTTCTTTGGCATTGATTGTAACTTATACTACCCAGATCAATTTTCTTGGTTGATAGACGGATTGTAACTTATACTACCCAGATCAATTTTTTGGGTTGATTGTAACGTATACTCCAGTGACCGTTTTCTTTCTCAATTCTGAGTTTTGAGCAGAAATTTATAGCCATCTAAGTATTGTTAATTTACCCCTTTTTGTACACTTTTCATTCTAGTGCAATTAATCTCAGACACCAACTTCTACCACTTGTAGAATTAAATCTGTCAAGAACCATAGAAACTTTTCTATGAGACATAGATAACAATGATGACAAGGAATTCCTAACAACTCTCATATTGTCAATCTAAAGCTCTAGTAAAAAACTAGAACAATATGGAAATGACAACTTTGTCATTTTTCAACCCTTTTTCCAGACTTGGAATTTTTAGCTGAACTAGCTATCTCCCAAACTGTGCACTTATGGAAAAATTCACTCAACCAAAGTTGTCGAGCTTCATGAGTATACAAAATGTTGAATGAATAAAATTTTCCAGATTTTCCATCTGGGGACCCTTTTCCTCCTCTAAAAATCCAAAAAATCTCGAAAAAAGTGGCCCAAAATAATGGATTTTGGCCTATTTCAACACCCTCATTCCAAGCCCTTTACAATTTATTCAATTCCCTCATGGGTTATTTCCATGTCTATTTTCTTGACTCTCTCCAATAATTTCAGGTTAATCTGGATCTCTATCAATGATCTGGACCCAGATCTTTAAAAACCATTATTTTGGAAATTTTGACAAATCCAAGAAAAAATGGGCAGTGGCATTGTCTAGAACTTTGGTATATCTCCTCATTATGGGAAAAAGCCTAAAGTTTCATTTCAATCTAAATTAATTTGCTCCCATTATGGCCAAAATAATAAAATGACTCTAGACTTTGGTTTTTTTTTAAACTGTAGGACAATTTTTCCTATGTGGCATTCTAGGTCCACATGTCACCCTTCTAGCCCACTTGGCCCTGCCCCATTAACCTTCATCATCTTCCTTCCTTTACCTCTCTCCTCTTTTCCCTTTACACTAGCCTTAAACATTAATAAAATATTAATATTTTATGGGCCCCACCTTCCCAGCTTACACACCTCTGACCCCGGATGGGACAAGGGTCCTACCTTGACTGATAAACTCCACGTGGCGCCCCTTCATTGGCCACAGGGATGGGCAGGTCTCATCCTGCACTTTTACCTCTGTGCGCGAACTTGCACTCCTCCATGATCCAACAATGGATATTAAGTGAGATCGACGACGAAGAGGCCATGCCGCATCCCAAATGTAAAAGGGCGTTAACACACCCCCTAGGGTGCGACACTCCAAAATCATTGCTACGTGGCCTTGAGCAAAACCACCTCACTACCCATGTGACATTGGTTTGTGGTATTGGCTATACCATCATGCTCATGTGGCTCCCACATCACATATTGGGCTTGCCACATGCACTGTAGATCTTGCCACCAACTGCAACCCATGTCACCTCTACCATGTCATTGTCGCATCACCGCCACATGGCCTCCATGTCATAGTATGAAAAATTACCCAAATTTTCAAATCTTTTCCAATTTTTCCAAAAACGCATAATTTCAAAATTTCGCCAAGGTCGCCATGGAACCCGAAATTAAGCTTACTAATGGCCAATTTAGGCCCAACACGTATCAACTCGACCTATGCACCCGAACTTCGACTTCTTATGTCGAATCCTTAATGAAATTTGTTGTAGAAATTGGGGATTTTGCCCAATTTCGCCATGCCTACACTGTAATTTCCAAAATTCAATCAATTACAAGCCCAAACATGCATATTTAGAGATTAAAATTGGGGATTTTAACCCCTGAACTCAAATTCACCAAAATTACAGGTAATCTCCTCACACTTTTTCCTAGGAAAATCTGACAAACACATTGCAAACATTCTATGAGCTTTAACTCTGCAATTCAGTTTCTGTGTGCTGAAAAATGGCCCATGCAAACTCAATATTGAACATGTGGCTCCGATACCAATCTATAATGTCCCCTGGCTTAACCGAGGAACATTACTTGTAGAAAAATACTCATAAATTTGAAGATTACTTTTGCTAATTAATTCTTGTAGCTTATCGACTACGAATTAAACACGTATTTAACTAGATTCTTATACCCATAACTAAATGCATCTACAACATTCTGAATGAAACATAATGCAGTCAATTAATCATCTACAACAACACATAAAAACCATTCTCATGCACAAGGTAAAACACAACCATAAAACTCATAAGAAGACTCGGAAAATAGATAAACACTTATCTTTTAAAACGTTCGTGCAACCAACTATTTGGGAAGGACGTTCCACCCAAATTTAGACTTGTTGTTCCAAATATCAACAACAAGTCACCCCCTAGTTGGGGCTAGGAATCCACAAGAGAAGTGTGTCTCTCATAGTCTACTCACGGCTCAAAATCCCACAACCCACAAGTAATCTCCTACAACTATCTCAAATTTCCTCCAGCGCTCTTTCTCTTGACATGCCCGACCCAAGGAATGTACCCCTTCACTACTCTCAGTCCATTGGGCATCCCATTTGTTTATCAAGGTCTCTCTGGCATAGGTAACCAGGAATATCTCTGCTTGGATACTCAAGGAAACTCATTGCCAAGAAAAACTACCAGGAAAACAACATCAACACTTGTTATTACAGTGCAACTCACATAGGAGTTCACTCTTTAGACCTGACAACCTATATCTTCAATGTTCAGCTCCAAAACACTCCAACATACTCTAGAATTCACCTAGCATTCTTGGTCTAGCTTTGGTGCTCTTTTCCCTTGCTCCTTGCATGTTTTTCATGCCAATTGAATGTGTAAAATCGTATGTTCTTCCCCATACAAATTTCCTCTATTTTCCCAAGACACTTGACTGCACACTTTGTCCAATGTTGATTTTACTTCAACCCCATGCTTCCAATAACTATGGGATGTGACTTCTACACCCACCCCCTGATAAGTATTCAATGATTGGGCTCTCATACACTCAACCAGAAAACAGAAGGTTCTCCCAATGATAATAAAATTGGAATTTTGGGTTTGGATTAATACCCACAATTATTTTCCTCTTTGGACCCCTCTTAAACACTCCTAAAGATTCCCCTCTCTTGTGGATAATTCATCCCCCATCTCTGTCCATATTCCCAGCAACTGGTATCACCATATATTTATTAAATTCATAAATATACAATTCACATATTACATCACTTGGCCATAACCATATTCATATCTACATTATGCATTAATTAAAATGGGGATTATAGTGAGGATGTTACACTCTACATGTCAAATGAGAACTTATCCATATTGAAATATAATGTGTGTTTCCATAAGGTGTTAAGCACTCGTTGAAAGTGCTTCAGATGCTCCTTTGCATGGTCTATTAGAGATGAGGATATCATCCAAATATGCAACCACAAAAGAATTGGTGAATGGTCGCAAGATATCATCCATCATACTCACAAACTTTGTTGGGGCATTAGTTAAGCTGAAAGGCATGACCAACCACTTGAAGAGGCCTTCTTTCGACTTGAAGTTTGTGTTCCACACATCAGTTTGCTTGATTGGACTGTGGTGATAGCCCAACTTCAAATCAATCTTACAAAAAAACTTGGCACCCTTGAGTTGGTCAAGATGATCATCAATCTAGAGGATACAAAATTGATTCTTCATTGGGATTTTGTTCACGGCTTTGTAATCAATACAGATTCGCCATGTCTCGCCCTTCTTTTGAACCAACACAATTGGGCTCCCACAAGGTGTGGATCTCAGTCGAATGTGGCCCTTTTGTATTAGCTCTTGAATATGGGGTTTGATCTCCTCATTCTCCATAAGAGAGCATATGTATTCCAAACTATTAGGTAAAGGGGCACCAAGAGCATAGTTACCAACTTTATGAGAACTGTGACCTCAAAATGATATCTATAGCCCTAAATACCCATATTTTTTGGTAAAAAACACCAAAATCAACCCTCAAATCAAAAAAATAGTGCTACAAGAGTCACCCTTTTTTTGAGGTTAAAATTGCAACATATGTTCACCATAGGCTTAAATCCCCGTAATGTTGCAACTAAAAACCTTAAAATTGACCCCCAAATAAAAATTTAGTGCTCCCAACATCACCCATTTTTTCGAGGGTTAAAATTACAAGTTGTTTGAAATTCTGGCCCTTATAATCGATACCATTCCAAACAAAAACCTTAAAATCAACCCCTGAAACAAACATTGGTTCTAGTAGTAGCACTCGCTTTTTTTCAAGGTTAACATTACAACACATTTGAAACCGTGGTTTTGACAACCAACATTGTTGTGAATTGAAACCTCAAAATCACCCTCTGAATCAAAACATGATGCTACAAGTAACACATTCGTTTTTTGTTTTACACTTAAAATTGCAACATTTTCGAAACTATGGTCTAAAAAACCAACACTATTATAAACACAAAATCATTAAAAAGGAGAAAAAACTTGTTTTTTCAAACCAAAAAAATGTATGTATAAACAAATATTTTAAATGGAAAAACATAATAATTAAAAAAACACTAAAATTATTTAAAAATAAAATAAAACAAGTTAAAAAGCAAAAAAGATTATAAAAAAAATCCAATAAAAATAATAATAAAATTCCAAAACATGTTAATACATATAAAAAAAAATTATTAAAAAAAATAAATAAAAATTAAATTTAAAAAATACAAAATAAAAACAAAAACAAAGTTTTAAAATAAATAGAAGGGAGGGAGCGCTCCCCTTCGTCGACACCTAAGGGGACACCGCTCCCTCTTGGGTGTCGATGGGAGGGGAGAGACGGAGCACCCCCCATTGTCAACGCGTAAGAGGTTGACATTCCCTTGGGTGTTGATGGGGGAAAGAGTGCTTCCCCCTGTCGATGTCCAAGGGGTCACCGATGACAGGGGATGGAGAAAGTGCTCCCCCATTGACGCTAGGGGACAAAAGAAGTGTCCCCACCATCAACACCTAAGGGATCATCGATGAGAGGAATTCCTTTATCCCCTCACATCAACACCCATGGAATCACCACTCCCTTTGGGGTAACAACTATGGTGGAGAAGGGTGATTCCTACAAGCCCCCAACAATTTTCAAGGGAAATGGAGGGACAATTCCATGAATTGCCCACTTTCCTCATTAGCGGGTTTTATTTTTTTGTTTTTATAATTTTTATAATTTTATTTTTTTATAATTTTCTTTCATATTTTTTAACTTTTTATTTTATTTTCATTTATATTTTTAAATTTTTTTATTTTATTTTTAATTTATGTGCTTGTAATTTTTTTAT
>ML795327.1:675236-690874 GCA_009831015.1 Picea engelmannii
CACTTTGAATCAGATAGCAATGTTCACAGGCCTCTTCGAGGGGGCAACCTCCAGTCGAGCAGCGCTCTGTTACAATAATCTCCAAGCTAGGGTTTTCATACCCTCGACTCTTATTTATACTAATATGTCTATTAAGAGAAGCACCTAGAGGAAGATCCTTCTAGAAGTGGAAGCTTCTATTAGGTCTTCTTACATCCACCTTATTCTATTTTATTGAAAGGTCTTATTAATATTGACCTTTATTACATCCGAATACATTGATCTACCTATGTGCGGGTTAGGACCTTAACACACTTGTATGCCTCTCCAAAAACAAATCTACATGAAAAACATCATTTGTGCCTTCAAGCAAGGCGTGAGTGGCTTCAACAACAATCCATTTTCCAACAAGCATGAAGTTGAAGTATGAGTGCAAAATTTATTACCATAAAAAGATTTATGTTTGCAACCTCGAGCTTGTTGCCCACTTATGGATGGCTAAAAGTTATTATTACAAATATGAAATCGAAAAATTTGTTGTCCTGAGCGATTTTCAGCACTAAACATCAATTTTCTAACTGTGTCTTCATATAAAAATAAACAAAACTTTGAAAATAATGTTATTGCACAATCTGTACTTGCCCAAAGCCTGAGGCAAGTAAGTTCAGATTGGTGTAACACCAGGATAATCCTGTCACTGTCACCCCAACATGATACCCTTTCTATTTAGGAGGAAAAACCTTCTCCAAGGGAGACGTCCCTAGACCTAGGGGTTTTGAGGAAGGGAAAAGGACAAGATAAAATACCCCTCTCTCTCTAGGTCACTGAAATCGGGTTTAATTACTAATTCACGTCTTGATGGATGAAGCAAAAGGTAAAAACAATTGTACCTTCCCTTTACCAATACAACAACAAACGTTATGGCAGTTTATGAGCAATAAATGATATTAGTGCTTCAGCAAGACAGTGAACTTGTAATAAAAATTTATAGTAAACAAGAGTATGCAACAAATGAAAAATGTATAACAACATTAAGCACAGTGAATTAAAGCTTCAATATATCTCAGAAAATGCACTGGTATAGACAATATAACGGGGTATTTAAAGCTTCAATGATAGTACTTCATCATATGCAAGTTCTAGAGATCTATCAATTAGCAAATGAACTTTCACAAATTGTCCAAGATAACTGTAGCAACAACAAAATAAAAGTAATGACAGTTGTAATAAGCCTTCATAAATGCACTTTGTAACAACAATTCATTGCACACTTTAACTCTAATTGATAGTACTTTGCTTCATTCACATTTTTGGGTTGATTTAGTTAGCTTGTAAGCTTAGGTGGGTTGCTAAATGATGATTGTAATAGTTGTTATAACAACAACAAGTTAGGGTTAGTTTCACTAGACTAGATTAGTGTTAGTGAAGGGTTAGTAAGGGCAAAATTTGAAAGGTTAGGTTTGAATGTTGGTTGAGTTTTCTCAAGGAGAAAGAGTTTGAAGATTAGTGCCTTGTAGAGGGTGATGGAGTCAAAAGTGGCGACTTCTACTTGTGGTTTTAAACAATAATGATATCACTAATCTAAGAAGGAAAGGACCTAGGAGGAGTAGCACCTTAAGTCCTCCTAAGATCCAAGCTTTGAGAAGGAGATAAGCTAGGGTGTAGGCTCTTCTAGGCCCTAGCATTTCCTTCCTCTTAGACTTCTTTGAAAAATATTTATATACAACCTAATTAATCAATGCCTCTAAAGTGCTAGCACTTTCGGGCTTTAGAGACATGATAATTATGAAGCCAATCTAATGAAGCTTAGCAAATAAGAAAACAAAGAAGTAGCACCTTAAGCTCTTTGTTCCTAGGGTTTATCTAGCATGCAATTTTATAATCTTTATCATAAGCAAGTAAATAATGTCATAACCATTCAAACAAAATTACAAGAGAAAATTTACTTACTTTCACCAAGAATAATCATGCTAAATAACACTAGATTGCCAAAGCACTTCACCAATTTTGATTCAAGTTGCAAAAAATAGCCTCCAAGAGAGATGCGCCTCATTATTTTAGCCAAAGACTCCCCAATAGGGCGCCAATTTCAGTCCTCTCCTCTTGTGTGAGGAGCTTTTATGTTAAAATGAGAGTACTTTATCTCTATTTATACAAAATTTTGACCCTTAATTAATTTTAGGTCAAATAAAGGGTTGACCTGGCCAATTTACAAATAAATTCAAATTTGACATAAATAAAATTTATTAGCATCTAAAGACACCTCCAAGGGTGATGTTGAGGCCCTAATGTGGAACGTTGAGCCTAAAAGGTAGGGTGCTTGGCCTCCAAAGGCCCCAGATGAAGCCCACACGTGTCTCTAGGCTCATAAATGCCTCCAAAACAAAAACCCTAGCTCTAGATGACGTCCAAGGTCATGATGGTGATGTCATGGACCTTCTAGGGTCAACGTCCATAAGGAAGAGCAAGATCCCCCTGGGTCTAGGTCTGCCAAGGTTCCTCCAAAGGCAACGTCCTTCTTTTTCCTGGTGTAAATCTTCAGTTTCTTCTTACCCCTGACTGGGGTTGCAACATCCATCTGTGGGATTTAAGCCCTCATGAAGGTCCGAGATAATCATTCCCTCACGTGTACTTATCTATCAGGCAAGGTCCTACAGAAATAACAATTATGCCCTCCAGGGGTTCATAAGTCACAGGAATCATAGCATGTAAATCACATCCAATAATTAAATTACCCAAACATGTGCATCAAACCCCCTTTAACATAGACAAATTCTCAAAGAAGTTATGCAATTTGACAAGTTAGGTTTGGATAAGGTCTTAGGGTGTCCTATTGGGTTAATCTCCCTTAAGTTTGGGGTGTTTCCTAGGTGGAAGCCAATCCAAGTCATGTAAGTGTATGAGGTGGCATGGGGTAAGTGTTTGGACATGGGGTGCAGTAATAACAGGGAAATGTAAATCTTACCTGTGGGTGCCTTTGTAGAGGGCGAGTTGCACCTTGTCATAAATGCAATTGTTTCCTAGCCCATTCATTGCCTTTTATTCTTAGCTTTAATTATTTTGATCTTTTGATTTTGTGCTTCAAAGGAAAAGTTGAGGGCCATTGTCCTAGCTTGACGACCAGAGGTGACAGTGTTATCCACAAACATTTCACGGAGATGAGAAGGTTGCCTCATGATGAGACCCCCATTTCTCTTGGCTATGCCACCAAGAGCCACTACCCTGCTTTGGTGATCATATAGATGGTAGTGTCATACCGCTACATGCTATCACATACCCACTACAAAAAACAAAATGTTTCACCGAATTCTCGAGGTTCAGAATCCCTGAAATCCTATGGGGCTTAGCACAGGCTAGCTCTCCCCTCTTTCCACCTCCACGTGATCGTTGATCATGATCACAGGCCAAACAACTAGGCACCTTATTGCATTTCACGACTCAGTGATATAAGCGAGTCGAGACTTTTGGCTCTGCAAACCCCGAATGTCGAACTGTCGAAAAGGATTCAAACAACAATTAGCCCCCTGGGCTATGCCTGGGTCCATATGACCACTTCTCATAAGACCGCAGTCTTATTCCCTTTGGGGCTTATCAATACGAGAGCCCGACCTCTTGTCAACGGGACTCCCAAATTCCCGATTTGTGAAATCTCGATGGACTCTTCCTTTCGGGATTCTCCCAAAATCCTAGATTGTTGCCACGTATCCTCCCTCAAATGGACGGTCCTCGTCGTTTCGTGATTTCACGACTTGCGACCCCCAGTGACATAAATCCTCTGTCAACTCGAATCCCCGGTATCCAAAATACCGATGGGCTCTCGATCTCCGCCACGTGTCCTTCACAAATGGACGGTCCAGATTGTTTCACGACTTACGACCCCCAGTGACACAAATCCTTTGTCAATTCGAATCCTCAGTATGCAAAATACCAATGGACTCTCAATCTCCGCCACGTTTCCTTCACGGATGGATGGTCCAGATTGTTTCGGAACTTCCTTCATGGAGTATCCTCCCTAGATCGGATGGTCTAGATTTATTTCGAGACTTCCACCATGGAGTGTCCCGATCTCTTGTCATCAGAACTTTCGAAATCCCGAACTCCGAATCCCTGATACCGACTCCTCCTTCGAGACTTTTGCCCCTGTTCTCAAGGCTTAACCCTCATGCATCTCCTAACAGATCCAACGGCTATCAGGTTTTCTAACTAAAATCTGACATCTCAGATCTATCCCACGTTGTGTACCGACTCCTCTTGCAGGACTTTCGCACCTGTTCTCGAGGGCCTAACCCTTATGCATCTCCTACAGATCCAATGGCTATCGGGTTTTCTAACTAAGATCTAATGGCTCAGATCTGTCCCACGCTGTGTACTCTCCCACTGCTCCCTGGACATGGAAAAACCAACGGTCCAGATACTCCCACAGACCTTGGGGATCTACGGTCCCGATTTCTTCGCTACTCACGAAGATAAAGGAAAAGGGTTAAGGAATGTAACGCCCTCGTTTCTTCCTCCAATCTAACAGTCGGGAATGATTGCATATTTTTCGATGGGGTCTCGTTCATCAATCGATACTTATCCCTATGCTGCTATTTCGGGATTTCAAGAGGATCATTCTTCCTCATACATGGTTACTAAGATTTGCGCCTTCAAATCCTTTTCCAGGTTCTTGGTGAGTGTTCTATGAAGGGTGTCTCTATGGGGAGATCTATCCAGGGTATTTCCTGAGACGGATAAGGGTATTGATCTCCCAAGAACAGACTTGAAGTCTAAATAAATTCAATATCTGTATATACATATAAATCTATCTATAAACATAATCCATATGTAGTCTTTCCTTTATAAGCATGCAACCACCATTTCTGAATCAAAACACCACACAGGCAGTCTTATACTCAAACCATTCACAATTTCACAGCTTATGAGCATAATTGTCAGAATATACATTTCAAGATGCAAGAAGTAAAACACTTATCAGAAAAACACCAGAGGTGATGCAACTACTGAGAGGGGTGCTCGTTTCCACCCAACCGTAGGCTCAGCGACTCCCAACAGATTTACCACTAGCCACCCCCGAGCTGAGACCACGATGTTGTGAGACTGCGTCTCGGTTTTCCAGTGACCGAGAAAGAGGGTTACTCTCCCTCTTCTATGCTATCACTCACTCTGCATATTTTTCCAGAGTTCTTCTTCCTCTTTCCCTCGTGTCTTCCCCCTTCGTGCTTCTCTCTCACGCCTTTTCCTCTTGCGAGGTTGCGTGTGGCACGATTTTCCTCGCGCTAGTCAGGTCTGGGGACTCTACGGATGGGCGGTTCACCCCCATCCCTCATTACTCATGAGGATCCCTTTACCTACCAATACTGATGAGTCATTTAATTCGGGGCCAGCGAGCCGCTCTTGGTTCTTCGGGCCAATGAAGTCCAAATACAGTGTTGGTTTTCGATGGAAGTTAACGCCACCATTCCAGGTGCCTTCCACCACCTTTCTTCAGCCATCGTGGTCTCTTTTTCAGCATATCCCCTCTCAGCAGTCCTGCAATATATATTCATAATATTATTCACATTCATCGACCTTTTTCACAAGGTCCATTCACATCACACATTCACATTTCTGAGTTTGCCACAATACTTGGCCAGTATAGTTATTTTTAAAGACTGGGGGAAACAGGGTGTTACACATGCCCATGGTCATAATAGGTCGACTCGTGATGAGACCTCATATCCACCAACTAGTGCCTTGAGTGTTTATGTATCTTATGGGTCCCCTTTTCTTACTGAGAAGCTTTTTACTGCTTTCTCGAGAATCCCTAGGCAAAGCATCTCAAAGGTTTCAACATTGGCTTTTAACACTTGCCAACTAATTTTACCCTCTGGGCATTTAGCCCCTTCTTCCCACAAGGCAAGTTACAACCCTTCCTAGCATGGCCAATCCCAATGCCCAAACAAAGGTAGGGGGAGATGAGATGAATAAATATGGAAAGTTAACACACGTGATTGAAACATACACTAAATTCAATGCAAGAGGCTTGAGTGTTTTCACCAATAGCGTCTTCTTCGTGGGCTTGATCCTCAACATGGTGTGCTTCATTGACGTGTTCTCCAAGTGCTTGATATTCTATGGATGTTTCATCATTAATGTCTTCACAAAAATCCTCGTGCTTTTCAGCTTCAATAGAGTCATGGATTTTCTCTTCAAGGAGAACATGAGAAGGTTCTTCATTTATGTCTTCTTCATATGCTTGGTCCTTCATGGGATCATGAGGTCCTTTTTCTTCCTTGGTTAGGATTCCATGAAACATTCAATGAATTCCCCATATTCCTACTCTTCATTGTAAGGATCCTAACATTTGAGGAAGATCATCACAAATTCCGCAAGTGAAGAAATTTGTTTTCCACCAATATTCTCATACCACTCTAATGCTTCATCGTCATGAACAACATGAAATTTTCACATAACTCTAACAAATGATGCGCCGTGTAATGTAGTTGAATCATGAAACCCATGAAAATATCTAATGAAATCAAGCCAATCTGAATCATAAACCTCATTTGGAAATGTGGAAATTTAATGATAAAATCAGCAAGCTAATATTATATCATACACTTAGAAACCTAGAGATAATTCTCTTGCATGAACTCTGAAATGTCTAAAACCCACATTCATAAATTACCATAAGCATAAATACACATTGATAAGCAATTTATGCAACGGAATAAACACAATGAACAACATTCAATTAACCATGAATAAATCAGAAATTTAGGCAAATGCCAGTGAAACCCCCAATGTGGGGAAACCCAAAGAGAGAGAGATATTCTATTAGCTTTAGGAAAGATTTATCAGCAACCACAATACATTTTCAAGCCAAGAAAGACAACTTACAGCACAAAACTGTCCCACCACAAAACTGCCTTGAAATCCATGCCACAGTCCGTACAGTTGCATGGATTTGTTGAAAACAACACCTCGAAATTTATGCCCACAACAAGTTGTTGTACCTTCTTTCTGTACAGCTGAACTTCTTCACAAACCTCTGCTAAAACTGCCCCGAAAAATGTGCCTTCTCTTTCCTTGATTTTCATGCCAAAGTTTGATGTTGTATGACCTGTACAGATCTGTACAGTACGACATGTACCAGCAAATAACATAGCAGCACCCAAAACAGAAAATGCCTCCTTGGGATTTGTGCCCTAACACTCTTGGGAAATGTGCCAACTTGTTGCTCACTTTCCTCTCCAAGCTCTCCTCAGAAATCTCTCTCACTCCTTCTCTCAATGTGTCTTGCACACTACCCAATGCATTATTTTATAAAATATGAAGATGACATTTTCCCTCCAAAGTGTCTTTTCACATTCCCCAACCCTAAATCCAAAGGCCAAGATCTAATCTTGTCTTTACAAGATCAAGGGCCATGATTCATTCCCTCCAAAATAAATCAGTTAAAATATTAAAGTACATTTCACTTTATTACATAAGTGCTCTTTATTAAATAAAGTCACTTTAATATTAGAAGGTACATGTTGAGGAAAAGATATGAAATGATCTTACTCAAACATTTTCAGATCTCACTTGGCTAAAGCAAGATAGACGGGAATATCACCCTTTGTTTATAGCCATCAAATTGGTATCCTAATTCACGAGTATTGTTTACAAGTTCTTAGGCTTTTTTTTTTATAAATAAAAGCTTGCTAAAAAAATCATTATTTATGTAATTTTCTGAACATATCACAAGCTAAAATAAATATAGAGACAGAAGTAAAGACACCAAGTCAATAATCAAAACAGATGAGACATAAAGAAATCCTTTATTTCATTCCAATTCATCAAAGAATCGTTCTCTTTACAAAATTTCCTGAGGAAGTTTTGGACCAAAGTCAAACTTAGACGTCCCCAATGAAACATACAAAAGGACTTCTGACAGAAAGTAAAAAATTGAACTTTAAAAGCTGGATCAGCTTGCCACAGATTGTTTCCTACTCGACTCTGCACAATAGCCTTTGTCAGTCATGAAATCTAATTCACAAATAGACAAGTATACACATACTATCAAAGATAGATCAACACCTCTGAAAAACAAGTGTATGAATGATGTAATTCAGCCCTGAATCTTGTTGTCTACAATAGGACCCTGCTATCATAAAAAAGAAATAGGCTTCTAATGAATTAAGGAATGAATGAAAACTGAATTATTTCAACAAGACTCAAAGAGAAAACCTTAGTATGTTTCTCCTTCTATTCTCCTCTTGTTCCTCCCTTTCCTTTTGCCTTTAAACAAATTAGAATTGGTTGAAGTAGTTGAACTACTTCCTTAGTTAAGTTAACTAAAACTCAACCAACTTTTTAGTTAAGGGGAAAAAGTAATAAATCATAATAAGGGTTTTCAAATAAATAATAACTAGTAGGTGGGACCCCTTGTGACTCCCATCATCACATTCATATTTGAAAATTTCTCTCAATGATAATTGAAATTATTTCCAAAAATATATTACCCATATATCCAAAAAAATAGTGTGTTGTCCAAAATTTCAGAAGTCAACTGTTCTCAACAATTAATAAATAAAAAACCTTAAAATCCATATTTTCCACTATGGGAGGCAATCTTTCCCTTGTTGTTGTTGTCACCTTTTGATCTCTATGAATTTTCCTTAAGCTGTGTGGAGCCTTTAAGCCTAATCTCAATGATCACATGAGAGCAATCATCTCTCAAATGCATGCGGGAGGACATGGATTTATCAGAGTCATTTGAGGGTGAGGAAGGAGCAGTAGTGGCTTTTCCTTTGTCAAGGGCATGGTGGGCCTCGGTTTTTAACCTTTTGCTTGCATGGGAAGACTGAACTGGTGAGTGGACAGGAGTAGCTTGGACAATTTGATTGATAGGTGGGGGAGCAGGTAAAGACAAGTTAGGCCAGCCATGATGTTGGGAGACTGTCGGGTGGACAAACTTTTGCCATTCATCATTTTCGAAAACTTCAGGTTGTAGTGAGACATGAGGAGGCACGGGGATACCAGGGACCTATGGGGCTTGGAAGGGATGCCTTTTAGACCTAGGTTGGACCACTACTTGCCCAAACCAAATAAAAAACCCAGCTTGAAACAACTAGCCTAACTCTTGAATGTCTGCATCAAAGTGTATAGAAAATCTTGGCCTTCTAGGGCCCATGTTCAAATTACCTCTTCCTCAATTACCCCTTCCATGGCTACCTCTGCTGAAAAAGCTCATTCCTGTATGCATAATTGATTAGCAAATAGTTTCTTTAACAACCATACATGAAAACTCTTTTAAATATGAAATAAAATTTGGTTGAGAAACATATCAGACTCATGCAATCCAATCCATATAAATTGTTTAGTAGTTTCCAATGAGCAGGGGGTGAACTATGCGAGGGGTTGTAGTGAGCGGAAAATGTTAAAATGAGGGGGAAAATATCATAACTAGTGCTCACAGACATCAAACAATCAATTGCATCGTAAACCAAAAGAATATATCACTGTAATTCATCCCTGCGATCCCTTAACTGTCATAATACAGAACTTAACTTAACTATAATTAAATTTTAGGAATAGGGAGTGGATAGTGAAAATGGGAAGTCGAGGGGAATTGTAGTGAGCGAAAAGTGAAATAATGGTAGGGAAAAAAAATTGAACACTATTCAAAAAACTAATTAAGTAATCCATAAAAACAATTTTGTATTCAATGCAACTATTCCAACACCAATTAACCAATTATTGCAGCCAATTACACAATATTGTGTGTTAAAAATTGTTCACTATGCACATTCAATTTCCTTAAAACTTTTACTTAACACAGAATAATCATACTGAGAATCATCATGACTTTCACCCATCTTGTTAAAAGAATTTTGTTTCCTTTCATTTCCCTTTCATATTTAAAACAACATCCAAGGAACACAGTCACAACTTTGTTCAGCATAAAAACATCAACCACTGCCCATAATTTAATTTCTCAAATCAACCATAAACACGGGTCTTTCCTGAGTTGAACAGACTCTTTTTAAACATGTGCGATTTCATTTCTTGACAAATTTAACAATTAAATTTGCAATGAAACCATATTACCAAAATCTTGTGTTCATCTCTAATTGTGCAATAAAACAAAACGATACACGATGTCCATAAATCATACACAGTAGACAGCCAAGCCACAATTATCAACTTTCAACTTGCAATAATCTCGATCGGGACAAATTAAACACACAGCAAACACCAACTAACACTTTATACCATGTTGTAGAATACACAGACCAATGCATAAAGCAAAGAGGGATCTATGTGACTGTACATATCCAATTACTCCCAATCGAGCCATTCATAATAATGTTGAGTTATCAATCCAACTGTTACAACAAAAGGAGGCAACGACTATATACCAATTATCATTTCCGATTACAACTGGGTAATCAACCCAATCAAACAGAGACGAGCCAATAACCAAAGCCACTGTCAACGTTGCTCAACCAACTGATGACAGTCAACAAGATACCCGACAAGGTGTGATGGTTTAGTTAATAAAAATTGGGCTCGGTAACTAATAACAAAATAACCAAGGGTTCGCTCGGTGGAACCAAACACAGGGAGACCGAAGGCCAACCATATCAATAGTAGGTGAGAGCCTTCGAGACCAGCACGGTGGAACCATAAGCCTTATATCCCTTAGCTTGCAAGACAGGGTGACAGTTCGACACCAGGTAGGGTAAACCAAACGACGAGGAGCAAAGGCTTCTTATTGGCCAGTAACCAACACCAAGAACACACAGGGGCATAACCCTCGTGTTTTTCCCAATAGTCGAATAATGCTGATAGAAATGCAAAGCCCAGCTACTACCAACCAACCCTAAATCAAGCTTCTTTGCATGATAGCCGCCCATAACCAATTGTGCAGATACCAATAACATAAAATGAGCCCATGACCAGGTGGTAAACGATATGTAGTGACCAAAAGGTGGTTCAAATCATACACAACAACCCCATAGCACCAAATACAACCGGGTGTGGTTACAGTAACTGTGAGGAGACGGGCAGCAAGGCCAAACAGAATGAAACCCTCCAACAAAAACCCATAAAGACAACAGAGAGCCATCGCGGCTTTCACCACACAGAACAACCAATGAAATCGCGACTTTGACCATCAATTTTTCCATTTGCAACGAATAACACACACAGTCATTCCATAGAAAAAACCATTCATTTACACCGTTGTCAGCCTCAAGAAAAAATAGACCAATACATTATCGAGCCAACGTTCATTTCATATACAGAGCGAGTTCATGGATGGGCGAAAAAAACATACCTGTAACCAAATGGTCTTAAAAATGTGAGCTAGGTCGAGCAGTTCCTTCCACGCCTGAATCTCGGAGCTTAACCACAACAAAAATCAAATGAACAATAACCAAGCTAGGGTGACGGCCAGTGGGAGAAGTATGGAGTGACGTGCATTTACTGCATGTCACTTCCATCATCCCTCTCATTCAATTACGTAGTACACAACAGTCAGCCAACCATTAATCCATGCCATTAATCTATGCATCGAAACTTGCATATATTTCTTGCCAAATGTGCCACCCGATCCATATTAACCATTGCCCAAAACCATACTATAACATATATCGCATGTGCCCCGTATAACTCAATAAAAATCGTATGGCCACTAACATTGTTAGTTAGGGCTAACATCAATTTCTTTAATTTCAAATGCATATAATATAGTATAGCATAATTTATTTCCTTCTTCTTGGAGTTTTTTTTTATATTGCTTTTGTCTCTTGTTATAACTAGCATGTGTCTTGTGGAGGTGTAACATGTGACGAATCATGGCTACAATAGCAATGTAATTCCAGTGGACTTAAGCCATTTATAACATGGAATTTAGACTTTAGAGTAACGAAATCAACACATAAAATCCATTATCCATCTGCCATTATGACGCAAACAGAACCAATACTTCATCATCAATCATGTAGAACCTTGTAAGCATTGTCGAACATCGGCATAAATATCAAATAAGAACCTTATCTGATCCTCCAATCTACAAGGGGGTCCCACCTACTAGTATTGTATATCATTAGCTTAGTTTAAATAATAGGCTTTAGCAATACTTTACGGGCAAAATCCTCATTGCGATTTTTATCGTCAACAAACTAGCGACTCCGCAGGGAAATCTGTTTCCAACATATTAAGAACTCGGAACACATGGTTTCGCAGACCAAGAACAGCAGATCAAGAAGATATAATGAGGATGATTATGCAACAAGGGGAAGTGAGCGGATTTAATGGAAAAATGACTAGGAATTTGGGAATAACTCATGAAAAATGTTAAGTATGAGGGGGTTTATCCCTGTATGCATAATCATTCAACCAGAATTTGATCTTACTTGAAGGAGAAAAATTTATGGACTTGCTCTTTTAATTCTCAAATGGATGAAGAAATGGAAAGCAGAAGCAGGGAATAGCCAATTTCTTTATAAGACAATAGTGAAAGCAGATAACAAATTCAAGTGTGCTTTCAGGGGGGACATCATAACAGCTGTGTAAGATTGATTGTTATTCACTAACAATATCTTGCAGGAGTGTCACTATGGAAAAACCGATCCAACATCTTATTCTTGACCAAAATCAACTAAAAGATGAAAAGCGATAAAAATCATGATAGAATTAAGATTACAAAATTTAAAACAGCAGAAATAAAATGACAAAAATGTAAAAGCAACAGGAAGCTATTAAAAAGGAAAGCAGAAATGAAAAACGTGGGAAAATGAAAGCAGAACTAGACTACTAATATACAGAAAATCCAAACAGCGTTAAAACTTTTCAAGTTGGTTCCACGTAATGTTTCAAGTGAGAATCGTTAGTGTTGTAGGAGAACAATCGCTCATGTAAATATTTTAGAATGTAAGAGTTAGTACCAAGGACAAAAGCGATTTTGAAAGGACCCAACCATAATTTTTGAAATTTTGAATGTCTTCCCCTATCAGCGTGCGTTGAATCCCACAACAGTACCTTCTCATTGACTTTAAATTTGACAGTTTTGACACTCTTGTTGAAATACTTATTAACAGTCTATTGTCTCTTTTTTATATTATCCAAGGCAAACATCATTTGCTCCTCTAAATCTAGGAGTGCATTTATCCTATGTGAAACATCAGAAGAATTTAATTCTTGGATCTGTAGCATCAGTCTTAAGGGAGAGATTTCCAACTCAGTAGGCAGGATGGCTTCTTGACCGTACACAAGCTGGAAAGGAGTGCAACCAGTGCTTACCTTGGTGGTAGTTTGATCTGCCCAAAGGGCGTAAGTGAGGAGAGTGTTCCATTGACGAGGCTTATCTTCAATGAGCCTTTTGACGATTATCACAAGATTCTTGTTGGTAGACTTAGCATGCCCATTCCCTTGGGGATAATAAGCTGATGAGGTGAAATGTTTAACCCCCAATTTATCTAAAAACTGGGTCAGTTTAGCAAAAATGAAAGCGAGACCATTATCTGTAATAAATTCCAATGGAAGACCAAATCTAGAAAAGATGTTATTTTCAAGGAAAGAAATTACATGATCATCTGTTGAATGCTTAAGTGGGACAGCTTCAGCCCATTTTGTAAAATAGTTTGTAGCTGTCAAAATAAAAACTTGTTATGTTGAAGATGGAGGATTGATAAGACCAACAAAATCTAATCCCCATTTTGAAAAGGGAAAGTCTGGGAGGAAAGGTTGTAATGGCATGGCTGAAAAGCGTTCTTTCCCAGTAAATTTTTGGCACTTGTCACAAGATCTCAAAAAAACATAAGAGTCATGAAAGATTGAAGGCCAATAGTATCCTTTTCTAATAATCTTGAAAGCAGTGGTTTTAGCAGAAAAATGACCTCCTACATGAATGACAAAATTTGAAGAACCGTGAGTTTCTTGCAACAACTTTCATCCATCTTCATCGTTTACACAACGAAGCAACACACCATCAATAGATCTTTGAAACAAGAAGTCTCCTATAATGATGTATCTTGTGAATTCAAGACGGAGTCCTCTTCTTTGATGAGTGTCTAAGTTGTCTGGGAATCTTTGGTTTTGTAAGTAGTAAACTAGATTCTTATACCAAGGATGTTCAGACACAGGAAGAATCTGATTTTCAATGTAGAATAGTGTTGATAAGGAACTATCATGTTCATCAATTTCTTCACTATTCTCAGCATGTTAGGCTAAGTGAAGGGCTAAGTCACGTCCCTTGATAGTGGTAGAAGTCACGATATTCAAATCATGCTCCTGGATCTTGGCAAGCCAATGTGCAAGCTTCCCTAAAAGATAAGTTTGTGAGAGAAAAAACTTGACAGGAGGTAAAGGGACTTTTACCAACGTGTGCTTACCTAAGATGAAGTGGAGAAACTTTTCAACAGCTTTAACAAGAGAGAAAGCATGTTTCTCAATAAACGAATATTTAAATACATCATCAGACAAAGTTTGACTCATGTAAGCCACTGGTTTTTCATTAACTTGTTCATCATTTTGCATGAGGATAGCAGAAACTGCTTCCTCGGTGGCATTAGTATATATCGTGAATTCCTTCTCAAAATCCAGCTTCACCAAAATCGGTGCAGAGCTGATTGCTTTCTTGATTCCTTCAAAAGCATTTTCGACATCATCTGTCCAAGAAAAAGAACAATCTTGCTTAAGAATATTATGAATTGGTTGACCATCACAGAAAAATATGGAACAAACCTACGGACGAAGTTAATAACCCCCATAAAATCTTGAACCTCCTTCTTGGAAGTGTGAGCAGGCAGATTAAGGATGGCAGCAATCCTTTCGAGATCAATTCTTATTCTTGAATCAGAGACAATGTGTCCAAGGAGCTTGCCCTTAGTAATGCTGAAAATGGACTTAGAAGGATTTAGAGAGATGTCAAATTTCCTACATCACATGAGAACTCTTTTCAGATGACCAAAATGATCTAATCGGATTTTAGAGTAGACCGTTAAGTCGTCGAGGTAGATCTGAATGATCTTACCGGTCAAATCGTCAAAAGCTATTTTCATAGCTCTTTGAAAAGTGGCGCCTGCATTAGATAAGCCAAAAGACATACACTCATAAGCAAAGGTACCCCAACGAGTAATAAAGGTGGTTTTATATTTATCTTCCCTTTTTACCTTGATTTGATTGTAACCGGAGAAACTGTCATGTAAGGACATTGTTTGTGACCCTGCGACTTGTTGCAAAATCATTTCCATATTAGGAAGAGGAAAGTGATATTTTATACTAGCTCGACTTAATGCACGTAAATCAACGCATAATCTGATATGATCGGTTGTTTTTTGAACATGAACTAAATTGGAAACCCATTCAGAATACTTGACCGGAAAGATGATTCCAACCTTCAAGATTTTTTCCAACTCCTTTCGAATAATTGCTTCCAGTGCAAGGTTGATAGGTCTTTGTTTTTGCCTAACTGGTTTTATGCCTTCCTTGATGGGGATGGCATGTTGTATAATACCAGGATCAAAACCACAAAGATCCTCATAAGACCTGTTATCGCACGGTTTGTAGGAAAGGTCTAAAGAGCTTGAGTCAGGGCTTGGAACCGGCGTAACAGGAGCTTCCCCACCCACTGTCACCTCGATGGGGGGCTCTTTCTATTTAGGAGGGCTAGTCCAAGGGAGACGTCC
>ML795327.1:690974-718809 GCA_009831015.1 Picea engelmannii
AGTTATCTGAAATGAAAGAGATCTAATGCATACATAAGAAGGTTATAATGATCAAATGTGACACATACCATGATACCTCGGACCAATTACCTCATGGAGCAAGAGCCTTTTCTGATGCAAGCCCAGGCCGGTAGCGATGGAGGCTGGTACTGCTGGCAGGACAAGTATGGCTGAGAAGAAGAAAAGATGGGCCCTCAAGGGCCATGCTTAGGTCAATCTGCTCTCGTACTCCATGTCTAGGATCATGTGGGCCTCGAGACATGATCTCCTAGTTATCCCTAGATATCGGGGATAACAAGACCAAGGAAAAACATCTTGAAATTCACCAAGTAGCTTGGCAAACTTCATTTTCTCTTCATCGAAACATTGGGCACCTATTTTAACATTCTTTGGAGACTCGGGTGTCCCAATGTTCAAGGAGATGGTTTCACCCACCTTCCTTTTCGACTCCTCTTCTTTCTACTTCTCTTTATTGCCTACATCACTCGATGAAAATGAACTCTCTAGAGGATTCAAGCCTTTAGGAATCTTGTTATCTTCTATGGATATGATTTTGTTACAGGTGAATCCCCCTGCAGACAAGTGGATTCCCTCTTGGTCTGTAGACTCCTAAGGCCAAGACAGAAAAGTTCTTAACATGGACACTGACATCCTTCTAGATCTAATAAAGCTAACATACAAAGGAGAAGAAGAAAGATATGTACCTTATTAACGACATTTGTCCTTGCAAAGTCCAAGCTGAGCTTCGATCTTGAGCTCCCTGATAGTTCCTGTAGAACAAACAAAGTTACAATGGAGTTCCTATTCTACTGATATTATCTCAAATATACATCTATCTACTGAAGACAAACTCATGTGGAACAAACATAAGTTTGAAAGAAACAGGCAAAGAATTGATATATTGATAAGAACAAGTAAAAGTACTTACAATCCTTTGATGAAGGTGCAGCAGCTTCTTCCAGTTCTCCTTGTCCAACCCCTTTGCTCAAGTAATCTACACTGATTGCTTTGATAATATCTCACTTATGAGATCATAAGTGTCACGTCTCCAATCTCTTATGTTCATACCACTTATAGGATCATAATTTTGGTATCAATCTCTAGTCTCTACCTCCCCTTTCACCATGAGAAAGCCTCCTTATATAACCTTGGATAGGCCCAACCACTTGAGAGATCTTTGGGATAATTTGAGGATTCCTCTCCTTCAGTTGAGGATCTTCCCTAAGATCATGCCTTGATCCAAGATTCGAACCCAACTACCTTCATATATTGAGGGAATTGTCCCCTGATTTCCTCCAACAAACCAAAAATCCGCTCAGAAAGGGTAGCGCTCCCCAAAAAGGGTGCACAGAGCGCTCAAACACTCCCCCAAAGAGGCCTAGAGAGCGCTAGCACTCCATGATAGTGGGTAGGGGATCGCTCCTCTCCAAAATCCATTTTTGAGTGGTTCTTTCAGTGGCAAAAGGTTTTTACTCCCTGTCAAGTGATTTCTCTTCTTCAAAACTAGTCTTTGAGTTGTCTTAAGTGTCTTTGTGATGTCGTTAGAGGCACGACATAGGCAAGATGGTAGTATGATGTTTGCAACACTTGCAACACTTGTGGTCAATATGTGACACTTGCGAACAAGATGTGACACTTGCAACACTTGTAATGACGACACTTGCGACACTATTTAAGTGAGTAATTTTGATGTGTAACAGATTGCCCCCCAAAGTACGAAGTTAGAAGACGATGATGACTGAAGTACTTTGTATACTTTTTCAAGCAAGGGTATGGACACAGAGAGGCTAGAAAAAGCTGCACACAACCATCAAACAAATATTATGACATGTTTCAAACCCAAGGCAGGCATACCTATGCTTGAGTGATAAAGACTTTTTAGGTATGGCCACCATAAAATACACTGCGGATCCATAATTATATTGACAAAATGGTATATCCACTAAAGATACAATGTGGATCTATACTCTCATGACCTGAACTGATTGTAGCCATGAAGAATACACAGTGGATCTATGAAATGACAAGACATATCCATGACCAATACAAAGTGGATCTATGTAACAGTATATGTGTCATAGTTCGAAAGAACTCCTTCGCAACCTGGGAAAAGTACATATAAGAGTGATGACTCAACCCAGGGTATTCTTACCGATCCCGATGTAGTACGAATCTAACCATGTGAATAGATGTACTGATGTCAAATCATGGTAGAAACCACTTGATTACCGATCAATGAGGTAAACCATTAACAAACATGAGGGAGATCACCATTGATGTCAATGATTCCCAAGGTACTCTAGTACATTATGACGAATGTGAATAGATGATCTGAAGTCGAACATCCATGGAATCATCCGATTAGAGGTCAATGATGTAAACCCATTGTCAGACGCGAGGAGGCCTGCCATTGAGGCATGCAGGTCCCAAGGTACTAACTCGTTTCTAAGTCTAGTTCTTGGATAATGTATTGAAGTCAACAGGAACAGACTCTTCGAGGGAGGGCCTTGATGTATCCCCCATCAAAGACACGAAACGATCATAGAGATGTAATTGGTAGATCAAATGAACATAGACTAACACGGGTATTGAAACAGGATATTTGTGATGGCTGACTCTCGAGGCAGATACTTCCCTTGAACACTGAGGCACAACAGCAGAAACTTGACATGGACCAAAACACGATAATGCAGTGGATACGGTGACTTTCGTCGAGTGACCCAAAGGAGTAACAGAAACTCAGAGGATTAGCTCTATGCAGAGGTTCAGTGGATGAAAATTTTTGCAAAGACAGAGTGTCGTGTTCAAGGGAAACTGTAAGGGTTACTGGTAATGTTCTCAAAAAAAAACTGCTTGGCTTGCTTCTTTCAATTTTTCCCCCATCCAGATAGATGAGTACCTCTTTTTAATTTAACGAGCTCGAAGAGGGTAACACATGCTCGATATGACTCACCTTCGGCAAGTCCCTCTTCCTTTGTTTAGTGAACTGGAAGAAGTAAGGGTTCGGTCTCATATGATCCCTTCAATGTGTAATTGTTTAACGAGTCCAGACAAGGTAAACTCGGTGGTTTTTCATATTTAGAGAGTCTGAAAACAACTTAAAGACGACTCCAATGTTGTCCTTTTTCGTAATGTTAGTCTTGCAAGGCCGAAAAAGAGATAAATTATCTCTCGAAGGATGCCCTTTCAAACCTTTTAACGAGTGGGAAAGGAAGCAAGATCACTCGGCAATATTTTCATGTTTAGAGAGTCTGAAAAAAGCTTAAAGACGACTCCAAGGGGTTCCTTTTTCATATATCCATGCGAGCCCGAAAAAAAGATAAAAGGTTGCTCGATTGCATTCTCATGTATTTACAAGCACAAGAAAGAACAAAGACTAAGCTCAGTATGCCCCCAGCTTGAAAGCTAGTGGCTTAACTCCAGAATGATCATCAAAGGCTAGAGACATGCCCCTCAAACTTCAATTCATTCACCGACTTTGAGGTTGTCACCAATTTCTCTACTAGATGGAGAAAAAGGATAAGGGTGGATGAAATGAAGGTTCAAATACGAGACCTAACGAAAGACTCGACTTGACAAGAGAGGTGACTGTTTCATTTTTTAACGAGCTTGACACAGGAAAAGAACTATGCTCATGGCTTCGGGTTAAATCCCCAGATCCATGTTTCATTTTTTAACGAGCTTGCCACACAGAGGAGAAACTGTGCTCGTAATCTTTGTTTCATTTTTTAACGAGCTTGCTATAGAGAAGAGAAACTATGCTCGTGGACTCTCCTTGATCATGGCTACCAAGAGAATAACGCTTTGGAAGGACACCATGTCAAGGGACAAAACTCGGTCATTGCTTCCAAGAGATATTCACTTGATGGAAGAAAATCACTCTGGAAGGAACACATGTCGAGGTCCGCGACAGGGGTAAGGAGATCAGGCTCCAATAGCCCTACCGAATAGATCACCATGTCAACTACCAAATCCAAATCATCAGAAGTTGAAGGCATGGGAGACGATGGAAAATCAACATCAGGAAGGAAGATAGAGTGTATATCTCCCCGAATGTCTTCACGAGGGGGAAGAAAAGAGGATCAATGATGGTTATCATCTCGAGGTAGCTTGTCAATGCTCAGCATTTTCATAATAGATTCATCAGAGGGAAAAATTGGGGAAATGTAGTCGATGGCAGATGACAAGGAACTTAACTGTGATGGCATCAAGTAATTGTCAGGTGTCAATATATGTTGGTCATCCGAAGAGGGAGAAGCGGATTGAACAACAACGTATGATGTTTCGGCTGGACTAAGTGGCATGGTGTCACCTAGCGCATCGAATTCCAACAGACTAGGTACAATCCAAGGGTTAGATGATTCCAAAGATTGATAAGTCATGGTCGAAATCATATCGACGGTGGAAATATGATGTGTAGTCAGTGGAAGTGGTGTAGGGAAAGTACCCATAAGGCTAGAATATTTCAACAAGCCAACATCGACGCTTTCATACGTGATCTTGTGGTCTCCCAAGAAAGGAATGTTGTTGGTAGCAGGAGCGCGAGCATCGGTTGTGCATAAATCTAACTAATCGATAGTGACAATTTTACCCTGATGAGGAAATTGTACACATCGAAACACCGACGAGGCAATGACAATCATAGCTTAAAACCAACTTCTTCTGAGCAACAAGTTGTAATCGAGGGGAGCATCGACCACCTTGACATCAACAGTGACGGTTTTGCCACCCAACTGGATGGGCAGGGACTGTAAAATCCCATGGGGATGAAAACCTCGCCCATCTAATGCGCATAACATCGTTGTGGATTTGTTAAGTGCGGGTGATTTTAAACTTTTCCAACATGCTAAAGACATGACACAAGTAGAGGCTCCCTCATCCAAGATGGTTCGGTGAATTTGTTGATTGTGAACAACAACATCAATTTGGAAAGCAAGTTGGTGGGAGAGTCGAGATGTATAATTATCCAGGTTAAACATGATATTGTTGGATGACTCGGGATCAATAGCGCCAATAGTAGCTAGGAGCATTCTACGTTGATTGGGGCAGTGTTGTAGAACTTCTAACGCAGACATAGCACACGTTGCTTGAGCCAAATCTTCAACAATGTTGTAGTTCTGGGCGGCACGTGAACTAGGATTAAAGGTAGATTTATGGATAGTTCTCTTAGGAGGGCGTAAGATAGAGTCGAATGTAGGTTTCTCAATCTGAAGTGGTCCAGACGGAGGATTAACTAATGGAGGACTAATGGAGGGCGATGATGGATCCGGTAAAATACCGGTACCGTCAGTGACTTTTCCTTTGTCAAGGTTAACTGGTGTGTTGTATGTCTTAGAGAGAGTGGTCAAATTAATCCCATTAAACATATAAATATGTGCACTTGTCGAGGCATCATCATGAGGATGGCTAGAACTGCCACCAGGAGAGGGGGTTTGAGCAACCATGGATTGTTGATGTGGAAAAGGCTGAGTAAGCACAGTGGGTTGTGACTTTCCTTGGAAAATTTTGGCCACTTCATTGTGATGTGGACAGTCTCAAGTGTAGTGATCGTCACCACTAATGATACACGGGAATTTCAGTTTCCGTTGTGGTTGCTTTTAGGTAGCAGGTGTTTGAGCTTGATTTTTTGGTTGTTCATTGTTATTAGTATTCTTTGATTTATTTTTTGTCTTGTTCTTACCTTCAAATTGTTGTGAAGGGGTAGATTGAACTGCATTCACCTCAGAGATCTGAGTTTCGGGGGAGGTAGAGGAGAGTGTGGTCAATTGGGAAGTAGATTGAGTTTTGACGGAACCAATAACACCGTCTGCATGAGATGAAGATGACGGCTTGGATGGATCGGTATTAGCTCGAGCAGCATTCGGAAGCAACTCATACAAAGTACCATATTGTGAATAAACCAAATCTAAGTACTGAGCCCGAGCAATGGTTTCTTCCTCGGTGACTACACCACCCATAGCGACATCACGAGAGATCGGGGGTAAAAGTGATTCAGTAAACCACTCTGCCAATAATATGTCAGGAATGATTGCTTTGATCATCCTGCATCGCCATCTCCACTCATGAATATGGTCAGAGATATGCACGGAGTCAGTTTGACGAAGGGAGGTCAAGAGTTCAGTACCTGTCTCATAGCGAATAGGTAGTTGAAAGTGCATGAGGAAAGACATGGCAAGGGAGTTGAAATCATGAAAAGAAGCACATGGTAGTTCAATATACCACTTTGTTGCAGAGCCCATAAGTGTTCGCTGGAAAAGATGCAAACGTATAGAATCATCCATGAGGGAGTTTGATGAACACCACAAATGGAAAGTCATCACATGATTATTTGGATCTTCTCCAGATTTTTTGTCAAATTTTGGAATATCAGAAGGAATTTTAGCTGGAATAACTGGCCAACTCGAGGAATGAAAAATAAGATCATTAGTTAACCGAGACAAGTCTGGGAGATCCAGAGTCGCAAGGAACGATAAATGTCAGTTAATTTGCGGATTATAATGGTGTGGCATAGGAACACCAGTAGGACCATAAACTGGGTTAGGTGGATAATTGTAACCAGTAGGCCCTCCTACATATGGTTGTTGTTGACCAGGATAAACAGGATTCGATGATGGCTGAGAAACATTTGCATAACCCGGTGGGTTCTGAGCATTATAAGTCAGGTGATTTGCTTGCCCATAAGGAGGATAAACATGTTGCCCTTGAGGAGGGTAAGAAGTAGATCCCAGAGACGGATACACATTAGGCCCATGGGGAGGATAACGTTGTTGTCCTTGAGGACTCCAAGTGGTGTTCGAGACGCCCGGATGAGGTTGTCCATAAGATGGTCTAGAAGGAACAGGATTTGATACTCCTCCTTATGGGTTATGATATGAGTGCCCCCCAACATGGGGTTGGGTAAATGTGCCTCCCAAAGATACTCCCCAAGAGTGTGAAGGGTTTCCAACAAACGAAGGTTGCCCCCCTGCTAGCGGTGGATTAACGACCAGGGTATGACTGGCAAAGGGAGGTTTCCCTCCGGGAAGAACATGAAAAGGGGGTTGTCCCCCATGAAGGGTAGCCCCACCATAAGATGGTGGTCTTCCAGGAGGGATAGGTCCACTAGATGGTGGTTTCCCTCCAGTCGGTTGTATTTGGATGGAAAGGGTATGCATCCTCTGGTGCAAAGATGTCCCAGCAGGATCATGCGGAACATGTGGAGTTGTTGAGTGAAAGTTTGTAAAAATGGGGGTAGAGATTGAAGTGCCTTGGTAATGAGTTGAGGTGATGAGTCTAGCATTAGGATGGACGCGTGTTAATGTAAGAGTAGGGTTAATGACCTAATCGATGGGGTGATTCATAGTTTGACTAGATGGCCCAGTTTCAACATGAGGGTCATGAGGATTAAAGGGTTTTCGAAAGGATTAGAAATGCTCATAGAGATTGCGTCCTGATGAAGTCCTCCATACAGAACGAGCAAGTGTGGGATTTGTATCTACTGTAGTGGTAGGACGAACATGAGTCATATACTCATCACCAAAGATTGGTTATGTGGATCCCATATATATTTCGGTAAAAGCTCTCGCAGGTAACTGTGGGACCTCTTCGTCTATGACGTTCCCAAGGGAGTCTAAACGAAGCAAAAGAGGTTCGAGAGGAATTGTTGACACAGATGTAGTGCGAGGAGTGGGATTCTCAACAGTAACCAAAGTGCCTTCTGAATTGTCTAACAGAGGAGAACCAACACTCCCAGAGTCAGATTGATTTTCTACCTCTCCACGGTAGTTGTCTTCTGGAGGTAAGGGTTGGTAACCTTCTGGAGGCAACCCTTGCATCCTACGTGATCGACGAAGACCTTTATCGTCTACAGGCTCAATTTTGGAGAATAATAGTACACGCTGAAAATCTAGGGCCAACTAACAAAAAGAAACAGCATACTCTAATAAAATCTAGGAATCAAAACCAAGCAAACAAAACTTCTCTCGATGATCATACTAGTTGGTGATGAAATCCAACGTCGCGTGACCAAGTCAAGAAGGGGCTAGGATATGGTGGAACATTTACAATGGCGACCTGCTTAACAGACTTTCACCTTGGTGAAAGCTTCCACGCAGTAATTGTGGATTTACCCTCCAAGGAGCCCAAGTGAGTTTGACCAATGTTTGTTCCAGGTACAGTGAGACTTCCCTTCACCATCACCTTGTGTAAGTACCTAAAGATTATGGCAACTAAGGACACCAACTCACAGTCATCCCCTGGGCGGGTCCAGTCGACAGTTCGATCCAAACGTATGGGCAGGATAACAAGTCTGAAATCAACTCGAGAGGATCCCACACATAATCATGGGTATACCCTCAAGTGACCCCCAATATACGATCCGACCACTACAAACAATTGAACCATAGAGGGATAATCTCTGTAATTCTCCCGAATGCGATCTCGTGCGTAACCCCTGTGTGAGAGGGGGATCCCAGAAAGCCTATACGGCAATTGGATTTGCTCTCCCTATCGCAAGATGCTAATGTTTGTTTTGAAAAACTTTGGAGAGTTGTACTCATAGCCTAATCCAAAGTGCTAATCCTAGTCTAATGTTGGTGGAATATCCTAAAAACAAAATGTTCTAGATAATTTTTAATTAGCATTAATTTCACAGTTGTTCTTTACTCAAGGGTGTATGAAAGTGAAATTGATGGTATTGTGACTCAATTCCCAAAAATGTACAAGAAAATGATAAGCAGCCTTGTCTTTCGATGAATGTCTATTTAAGGGAAAGAGAAAAAGTTTGTTTCATTATCAAACACTGAGATGCAACATCCTCATACAATTGTTTCTCAATCAAATCCAATGTAATGCTAAAAAAAATTCAGAAATGCCTTCTAATATCCAAACCAATCACTAAAATATGTCCTTTTGCTTATATGTGAATGATAATCAGATGTAAGACTTCTAATGTCAATCAGACTTCAGGATTAAACTATCATAAGCAAACCTCACACAAACAAAAATACACTCTCGTCATGAATAAACAAGAAAGAAAAAGATAACCAAATTTGCAAACAAGAACCAAAAACCTTAAACAAAAGAGAAATGTTGGAAAATTGACCTCAAAGATCAAATGGAAAGGTTCAAAGACCTTTGGACTTCCTCACAAAATCTTTCACTCAGTGAGATAAACGAAAAGAAAACAACAAGTTAACTCTAGGTCAGTAAAGACAAAGAGTGACTTCAAGGCAAGGAAAGAAAATGTCAAATTTCCAAACAAAAGAGGATCAATTCTTAGAAAACAGGGTGTTGAAAGACAATACCAAGATGTACTGAGAGTATGAGACTCTGAGCAAGTGCAAAAGGCAAAA
This sequence comes from Picea engelmannii, assembly GCA_009831015.1. Lineage (NCBI taxonomy): Eukaryota > Viridiplantae > Streptophyta > Pinopsida > Pinales > Pinaceae > Picea > Picea engelmannii. Next base: position 700,307 of record ML795327.1, read on the forward strand.
ACTTAACTCATAAATTGAAAACCTAGAGTATTTTTCACAAAAAAGGGGGTAGCGCTCTGGTGTAAGGGGCACCAAAGCGTTCCAACACTCTGTGTAAGACCACCGGGGATTGTTGGTGCTCTGATAACAATGGCAAGGGAGCGCTCTGCTTCAAAAGTTCAGAAAAATGCCCAGAAACTCAAATTTCCAAACAGACTCAGTCAATCAGGGTGAATAAGATGAAAGAAAGAGGCAATCAATCAAATCTAAGAATCAAAAAGACATTATGGATAAGGTTAAGTGAGTGGGAAAAGGACCAAAACAAGATCTGGGAAAGGAAACAAAAATCAGAGCTCCTCCCCAGTGGAGTCGCCAATTTTTGTTACAGGTGAATCCCCATGCGGACAAGTGGATTCCCTCTTGGTCTCTAGACTCCTAAGGCTAAGATAGAAAAGTGATTAACATGGACACTGACATCCTTTTAGATCTAATCAAACTAACATACGAAGGAGAAGAAGAAATATATGTACCTTATTAACGACGTTTGTTCTTGCAAAAGTCCAAGCTGAGCTTTGATCTTGAGCTCCCTGATAGGTCTTGTACAACAAACAAAGATACAATGGACTTTCTATTCTACTGATATTAGCTCAAATATAGATCTATCTACTGAAGACAAACTCATGTGGAACAAACATAAGTTTGAAAGAAATAGGCCAAGCATTGATATATTGATAAGAACAAGTAAAAGTACTTACAATCCTTTGATGAAGGTGCAACAGCTTCTTCCAATTCTCCTTGTCCAACCCCTTTGTTCAAGTAATCTACACTGATTTCTTTGATAATATCTCACTTATGAGATCATAAGTGTCACATCTCCAATCTCTTGTGTTCATAGCACTTATAGGATCATAAGTTTGGTATCAATCTCTAGTCTCTACATCCCCTTTCACCATGAGAAAGCCTCCTTATATAACCTTGGAGAGGCCCAACCACTTGAGAGATCTTTGGGATAAGTTGAGGATTCCTCTCCTTCAGTTGAGGATATTCCCTAATATCATGCCTTGACCCAAGATTCGAACCCAACTACCTTCAGATATTGAGGGGATTGTCCCCTGATTTCCTCCAACAAACCAAAAATTCGCTCAGAAAGGGTAGTGCTCCCCCAAAAGGGTGCACAGAGCGCTCAAACACTCCCCCAAAGAGGCCCAGGGAGTGCTAGCACTCCTTGACAGTGGATAGGGGAGCGCTCCTCTCCAAAATCCATTTTTGAGTGGTTCTTTCAGTGGCAAAAGGGTTGTACTCCCTGTCAAGTGATTTCTCTTCTTCAAAACTAGTCTTTGAGGTGTCTTAAGTGGCTTTGTGATGTCATTAGAGGCGCGACATAAGAAAGATGGCAGTATGATGTTTGCAACACTTGCGACACTTGTGGTCAAGATGTGACACTTGCGGACAAGATGTGACACTTACAACACTTGTAATGACGACACTTGCGACACTATTTAAGTGAGTAATTTTGATGTGTAACAGATTTCCTTAGGCTTATAAGGTTAATTTTGAATGAAAGCATAGATGCTCTCATTGCTAGGGAAGACCTACCAAGATTCTATATTGTCAGGGATATGTGGACGATATAGAGATTGAAAAGTACAATCATGTCTGTGTGGCAGAAGTTTATGATTAGGAGAAGCTGCAAAAACAGCTAATCGATCAACCATTGAGTTCAATTCTCTCTTAACATGAGTGATTTTAAAATATAATATGTTTGAAATAAGCGCCCAAATAGTTTGGGTATATCGTTTCATCAACTTGTTGCTAGGAGAGTATATCTTACGTATAAGGTTCACAACAAGCTCGGAATCTCCAAAAACTGAAAGGTGACCACAACCAATATTATAGGTGTTTTCAATGCCTAATAATAAAGCTTCGAATTCAATGACATTATTTGTTCAAGCAAACTCCAACCTGTAAGAAAAATTATGAATTTTCCCCACATGAGAGTACAATATTATGCCAGCTATGTTACCTTCACTAGAGCATGAACCATCAAAGTGCATGTGCCACATACCATCATCTAAATCAATATGTTCCAAGGGAATGTTATCCTCCTCAACAAAGATGGAATACACCCCTAGGTCCTCTTTGATATAGTTCACATTAGGTTGTGGGACACTTTCTATGTAAGGTGAAATCCTTATCTGTCTAAGGACTATAATGTTTTTACCATTCTGAGGAACGGATAAGTGTGTCCCGTCGAGTGAGAGGTATCCACCCATCAAAGCTTGCCAGTCTCTTCCCAAGATGATTGAGTAATTTCTTACTGGCATATCAATTACCTGAATGCTAAGGGTTGTCCTTATTTCAGGGTGTGCACACAAAACTAAGTTCACATCTTTAATCTCACCTATGGTTGTTTATTGTAGACTATTATAAGAGAGCATGTTCCTGGCGTTTTCATTTGTACAAAACAAGCCTAGCTCTTCCATAATAATCTTCGACATCACACTAAGGCCCGAACCGCCATCAATGAGGCAATAATGGACGATCTTATCCATAATCTTTACAGAAATATAAAAAGGGGGATTTTTTATAGGGTATCTAAAGTTATGTACACCTGCTTTATTTATAGACGAATCCTCTTTATTTACCTCTTCAGAGAGGTTGGCTACAACAGAAGTTTTTCCTTCCATGAATTGTTTTAGATGCCTCTTTTGTTCAGGGATGACAACCATGTCTAGAAGGGTTGCATCTTCTTTGATGTTGGCCAACTAATTCAGAATATTGTATTTGGAAGAGGGGAGAGGGGAGGTAATTCCTTGAATGTCAGGAAATTTAGGAACCTGAACAGTAGCAATTGGTGAGGATGATCTCGGGCTAGAAGAATTGTGGGGAGGGTCATATTTACCTTTGGGAGCATAGGATTTGTTCCTAGTATTGATGGTCATGACATCTTTTGGCTCTGCAAAATCTAGGACAGCGATGGTAGTTTCTGGTCTTTTACCAAAGATCTTATCTCTGGCACTCTTCCTTACCTCACATGTGGCTTCCTCGTGGTGTTCTTCGCAAAAGTTACACCAACTTCGAGGCATGATAGCTTTAGGCTGAAAATTATTTTCAATTGGATTTCTAAAGGGGGGTGCAGAATAGGATGAAGCTCCATGGGTGAGAGGGGAGACATTTCCTTTTCGCTCATATGCTATCATACTATTATTCATGTCTTGGACTAGCTGTAAGAGGGCGAACATGTCTTTTTGTTTGACCTATTCTCCCTGAGAAAGACCTGTTCTTTCAAGTTGTTCTTCATACTCTAAACAAGTATGAAGAGCAGAACCGAGGTTATCAATGGCTTTTTCCTCAAGCCTATGACGATAGGGGGAAGGTAATGCATTGTAGTAATGCATGAAAGTGGCTTGGTTCTGAGGTCGAATGAGTTATGGGATTTGATTCTATAACTTAGTGAAACGCAAGTTGAAGGACTTGATGGTCTCACCATTCTTATAGGCGATGTTATTGTACTCCTGTAACTGCTCAGCTGGGCTTTTAGATTTCCCATAGGTGGACTTGAACCAATAAACTAACTCCTCCCAAGTAGACAAAATCTTAGGAGGAAGGTTAAAGAAATCAGTCGCAGCCTTTCCTTCCAAGGAATTAACGAATAAGTGCATGCAAGTATCATTGTCATTTGCTCCTATGATGTGATAAGCATTAGAAAATGCCACTAGGTGTTCATTGGTAGTGACAGTGTTATTCCCTGAAAACCTAGGGAGATGCTCTTTGAATTTAGGAAGTGGACGAGTAGCAGGTGTTAGGTTAAGAGGAGAAGACACATGCCACGATGTGGTTGTGGCGTCTTCTTCAAACTGAAAAATCCCATACTTTTTAATGACTTTGGTGGGATTTGTGGTAGATTGGATAGGGATATGGTGGCTATATAAGCTACGATTCACTAATGAAGCTGAAGACTGAGAGGAGGAAGCACTTTCAAAGCCACAACTAGTTGTTATCTTGTGGATGATAGGTGAGGGAGAGAAAGATGAAATAGATGAATCAGACAAGGTTCTCCTTAGATCACTTTGTTGGGCTGATAACACAACGTTCATTCTTCCTATTTCAGCAATGGGATTAATTTCAGTTGATAAGCCTCTTCTTCTCCTAGAAACACGATAGTCTAAGGACATGAAAGGAAGGCCAAAGCTGAAGGAACAAGAAGGATATTGTTGATTTCTAGGCTATCTACGTCTAGATTCCCAACATTCTTGGGCACTAATATCTCGTTCAATTGCTGCCCATGAATGATTAAGCTCGGCCCGAGTATTAGCAATGTCTAAAATGGAGTTAAACAAATTCAAAGCAATGTCGATCTGATCTTGAAGACCGGGCTCAATATTGGGCTGCCTTGCAACAGGCACAGTCATTAAGAAATAAAACTTTCAAAGAATCAATATCAGAAAAATAGATGTATTCGATGTTAATCAAGCATAAAAATTAACCAGAGAGATATTGAAGATCTCCCCAGTATAGTCGCCAAATAAATGTTGAGGAAAAGATATGAAATGATCTTACTCAAACATTTTTAGATCCTGCTTGGCTACAACAATATAGACGGGAATATCACCCTTTGTTTATAGCCATCAAAATTGGTATCTTAATTCACGAGTATTGTTTACAAGTGCTTAGGCTGTTTTTTTTATAAATAAAAGCTTGCTGAAAAAATCATTATTTATGTAATTTTTTGAACATATCACATGCTGAAATAAATATAGAGATAGAAGTAAAGACACCAAGTCAATAATCAAAACAGATGAGACATAAAGCAATCCTTTATTTCATTCCAATTCATCAAAGAATCGTTCTCTTTACAAAATTTCCTGAGGAAGTTTTGGACCAAAGTCAAACTTAGACGTCCCCGATGAAACATACAAAAGGACTTCTGACAGAAAGTAAAAAACTGAACTTTAAAATCTGGATCAGCTTGCCACAGATTGTTGCCCACTCGACTCTACACAATAGCCTTTGTCAATCATGAAATCTAATTCACAAACAGACAAGTCTACATAGACTATCAAAGATAGATCAACACCTCTGAAAAACAAGTGTATGAATGATGTAATTCAGCCCTAAATCTTGTTGTCTACAATAGGACCCTGCTATCATAAAAAAGAATTAGGCTTCTAATGAATTGAGGAATGAATGAAAACTGGATTATCTCAACAAAGACTCAAACAGCAAACCTTAGTATTCTTCTCCTTTTATTCTCCTCTTGTTCCTCCCTTTCCTTTTGCCTTTAAGAAAATTAGAATTGTTTGAAGTAGTTAAACTAGTTCCTTAGTTAAGTTAACTAAAACTCAACCAACTTTTTAGTTAACGGGAAAAAGTAATAAATCATAATAAGGGTTTTCAAATAAATAATAATTAGCAGGTGGGACCCCTTGTGACTCCCATCATCACATTCACATTTGACAATTTCTCTCAATGATAATTGAAATTATTTCCAGAAATATATTACCCATATATCCAAAAAATAATGTGTTGTCCAAAATTTCAGAAGTCAACTGTTCTCAACAATTAATAAACAAAAAAACTTAAAATCCATATTTTTCACTCTGGGAGGCAATCTTTCCTTTGTTGTTGTTGTCACCTTTTGATCTCTCTGTATTTGCCTTAGACTGTGTGGAGCCTTTAGGCCTAATCTCACTGATCACATGAGAGCAATCATCTCTCAAATGCATGTAGGAGGACACAAATTTATTAGAGTCATTTGAGGGTGAGGAAGGGGAAGTAGTGGCTTTTCCATTGTTAGGGGCATGGTGGGCCTCGGCTTTTAACCTTTTGATTGCATAGCAAGACTGAATTGGTGATTGGACAGGGGCAGCTTGGACAATTTGATTGATAGGTGGGGGAGCAGGTAAAGAAAAGTTAGGCCAGCCACAATGTTGGGAGACTGTCGGGTGGACAATCTCTTGCCATCCGTCCTTTTCGGGAACTTCAGGTTGTCGTGAGACATGAGGAGGCACGGGGATACCAGGGACCTGTGGGGCTTGGAAGGGAGGCCTTCCAAGCCTAGGTTGGACCACTCCTTGCCCAATCCAGTTAAAAAACTCGGCTTGAAATAGCTGGCCTAACTCTTGCGAGTCTGCATCAAAGTGTATAGAGAATCTTGGCCTTCTAGGGCCCCTGTTCCAATTACCTCTTCCTTTGTTACCCCTGCCATGGCTACCTCTGCTGAAAAAGCTCATTCTTGTATCCATAATTGATTAGAAAATAGCTTCTTTAACAACCATACATGACAACTCTTTTAAATATGAATAAAATTTGGCTCGGCAACATATCAGACTCATGCAATCCAATCCATATAAATTGTTTAGTAGTTTCCGATGAGCAGGGGATGAACAAGGGTTCTAGGATATGCGAGGGGTTGTAGTGAGCGAAAAATGTTAAAATGAGGGGGAAAAGATCATGACTATTGCTCACAGACATCAAACAATCAAATGTATCGTAAACCAAAAGAATATATCACTGTAAGTTATCCATGTGATCCCTTAACTGTCATAATACAGAACTTATCTTAACTGTAATTAAATTTTAGGAACAAGGAGTGGATAGTGAAAATGGGAAGGCAAGGTGAATTGTAGTGAGCAAAAAGTGAAATAATGGTAGGGAAAAAAAAGCGAATATTGTTCTAAAAACCAATTAAGTAATCCATAAAAACATATATGTATTCAATATAACTATTCCAGCACCATTTAACCAATTATTGTGGCCAATTAAACAATACTGTGTGTTAAAACTTGTTCACTGTCCACATTCAATTTCCTTAAAACTTTTACTTAACACAGAATAATTATACTAGGAATCGTCATGACTTTCACCCATCTTGTTAAAAGAATTTTGTTTCCTTTCATTTACTTCCCTTTCATATTTATAACAACATCCAAGGAACACAGTCACAACTCTATTCAGCATAAAAACATCAACCGTTGCCCATAATTTAATTTCTCAAATCAACCATAAACACATGTCTTTCCTGAGTTGAACAGACTCTTTTTAAACATGCACGATTTCATTTCTTGACAAATTTAACAATTAAATTCACAATGAAACCATATCACCAAAACCCTGTGTTCATCTCTGATGATGCAATAAAACAAAATGATACATGATGTCCATAAATCATACACAATAGACAACCAAGCCACAATTATCAACCTTTCAACTTGCAATAATCATGATTGGGACAAATTAAACACACAACAAACACCAACTAACATTTTATACCATGTTGTAGAATACACAAACCAACGCATAATGCAAAGAGGGATCTTTGTGACTGTACATATCCAACTACTCCCAGTCGAGCCATTCATAATAATGTCGAGTTATCAATCCAACTATTACAACAAAAAGGAGGCAGCGACTATATACCAATTATCATTTCCGATTACAATTGGGTAATCAACCCGATCAAACAGAGGCGAGCCAATAATCAAAGCCACTATCAACATTACTCAACCAACTCATGACAATCAACAAGATACCCGACAGGGTGTGATGGTTTAGTTAATCAAAATTGGGCTCGGTAACTAATAACAAAATAAACAAGGGTTCGCTTGATGGAACCAAACACAGGGAGACTGGAGGCCAACCATATCAACAGTAGGAGAGAGCCTTCGAGACCAACACGGTGGAACCATAAGCCTTATATCCCTTAGCTTGCAAGACAGGGTGACAGTTCGACACCAGGTAGGGTAGACCAGACGACGAGGACTAGAGGCTTCTTACTGGCCAGTAACCAACACCAAGAACACACAGGGGCATAACCCTCATGTTTTTCCCCAATAGCCGAATAATCTTGATAGAAATGCAGAGCCCGGGTACTACCAACCAACCCTAAAGCAATATTATCGGCATAATAGGCACTCATAATGAACTGTACAGATACCAATAACATAAAATGAGCCCACGACTAGGTGGAAAACGATATGCAGTGACCAAAAGGTGGTTCAATTCATACACAACAACCCCATAGCACCAAATACAACCAGGTGTGGTTACAATAACTATGAGGAGATGGACAGTAAAACCAAACAGAATGAAAGCCTCCAACAAAAACCCATAAAGACAGCAGAGAGCCATCACGGCTTCCACCACACAGAACAGCCAATGAAATCGCGACTTTGACCATCAATTTTTCTATTTGCAACGAATAACACACACAATCGTTCCAGAGAAAACTCCATTTGTTTACACAATTGTCAGCCTCAAGAAAACACAGACCAATACATTACCAAGGCAATGTTCATTTCATATACAGAGTGAGTTCATGCATGGGCGAAAAAAACATACTTGTAACCAAATTGCCTTAAAAGTGCAAGTTGGGTCGAGCAGTTCCTTCCACGCCTGAATCTCGGAGCTTAACCACAACAAAAATCAAATGAACAATAACCAAGCTAGGGTGATGGTCAGTGGGATAAGTATGGAGTGACGTTCATTTACTGCACGTTGCTTCCATCCTCCCTCTCATTCAACTACGTAGTACACGACAGCCAACCAACCATTAATCCATGCCATTAATCTATGCATCGAAACTTGCATACATTGCTTGCCAAATGCGCCACCCAATCCATATTAACCATTGCCCAAAACCATACTATAACATATATCACATGCGCCCCATATAACTCAATAAAAATCATATAGCCACTAACATTGCTAGTTAGGGATAGCATCAATTTCTTTAATTTCAAATGCATATAATATAGTATAGCATAATTTCTTTCCTTCTTCTTGGAGTTTTTTTTTTGTTTTGATTTTGCCTCTTGTTATAACTAACATGTGTCTTGTGCAGGTGTAACATGTGACGAAACATGGCTACAATTGCAATGTAATTTCAGTGAACATAAGCCATTTATAACATGGAATTTAGACTTTAGAGTAACGAAATCAACACATAAAATCCATTATCCATCTGCCATTTTGACGCAAACAGAACCAATACATCATCATCAATCATGTAGAACCATGTAAGTAGTGTCGAACAACAGCATAAATATCAAATAAGAACCTTATCTGATCCTCCAATCTACAAAGGGGTCCCACCTACTAGTATTATATATCATTAGCTTAGTTTAAATAATAGGCTTTAGCAATACTTTGCGGGCAAAATCCTCGTTGCAATTTTTATCGTCAACAGTACACTTTATTAAAAAGTCAATTTAATAAAAGAACCACTTTACAACTTTATAAAAACCCATTACAAAGTCAAGTGCCTAGTAGTGTCAACATAAGGTAACATTTGCATACAAGACAAAACATGCGGATTACCTCCCGAGCTAAAAAGCTAACAGGAAATCCTTGAATGTCTGAGAAATCCAATGGAGCATAGAACTCGACCATCCATTCTGAAAATGTCACGCTTCTTTACCTTTAAATCTTCAAATCTAAATATAAAATCTACAAAATGTCTTCATACCTCATACCAAAATGGAGTGGAGTCGCCAAGGTGAACCTTTAATGCCTTCACAATATTGCTTGCTTCACTCTACAAGCAATAAGTCTTCAAAAACCTAAAAGGAAAAGGACTTCTTCCCTTCATGGAGTCATGAGATGAGGAGAAGATATTCAACATGAAATCCTCATCAAAATATGTAGTTGATCTACAAATATCCAGAAAATGGACTTTGTCCCCGGCAACAATGCCAAAATGTTACCTCTCATGTTCTCACTTGGAGCAAAAGTCCCCTAAGCACAAGTTGTGAGACCCCAAGGGAAACATAGGCAAGCTACCCACTATCACCTTGGTAACCTTGTCTTTCTCACTTTAGGCTAGAATGTTGGTTCTAGTCAAGGGGGGCTTCCATATGGTTGACTAAGTTGAATGTGTGTAGTATAGAAGTGGGAACAAAATATAGCTTAACAACATAAAACAAAAGGAAAAATACTTTTTGTATCTTTTATTTTGGGTGGTAGATGAAAGGGAATATCAGTTCCTTTCTTTAGTTGGGCTACGGGGTCAAGATAAAACTTCAAGGGAACAATTCTTTAAAAGATATAAGGACGAGAGCAACTGTTAAAACAAGATCCAATAAGTTTTGGATTTAGCAAGCCAAGTATCACAAAAATCCGAAAGGGAGATTTCTTCAAGAATCATACCACCTCCAAGTTGATTAGGGAGTGTTCTTTAAAAGGGATTGAATGTTGGTTTTATTCACAAGGAATAATAGAGCAAGGACTCTCTTAATTTAAACAATCTAAGAAAGAGGGTTTACCTCCTCCAATGTAGCGATACCACTCTTCTATGGCGCCCAAATCAACTTTGACAATCTATACCTACAACAAAGACTAGCTAATGTACACCAAGAATATATTTCACATTTAAACAAGATTGATCATCCATTCCACAAATCTTAGACAAAGATAAGACAATTATATTCCAAAGATCGGAAGCTCTTTCACTCACACCTTACAAATGGAGAGAGTAAACCCTTATATAGGTTTCAACTCCATCTCCCTTTACAATAAACAAGTATTTGTGTTCCTAGATCCATTAGTCCTCCAAAGAATAACAATAAAATAAACCTCTCAACAACTTACTTACTAAAAGTAGCAATGAGGTCATTGGGATCCACAAATTTCTCCAAGAGATTACATTGAAATACCCAAACAAAACAATACAACAATATCCTCAAGTTACTAACTCTAATAGACAAGTAACGATGATAAAACATGGAGTTAGTTACAACCACATCCAAAAATAGAGCTAGATAATGGGGTGCATCCTTTGGTCAAGGAATAAGCCATGTAACAATCTCCAAAATAATAAATAGTTTTTCTCTCCAAATGTGCACCCTCCAAAAGATGTGTCCCACATGTGAAACAAGCATCAAGAGAGTGGGATGTCTTCAAACAAGTGATCAAATGCAGTGAAACTTTTCCTGCTACAAATTTTAGAGGCACCATAATTGTGTCAATTCTTGCTGGAGTTTCTATATGTCACTCATGATAACCACCCATATGTGTGATGAAGATCACACTTGTTAACCCTTATGTGCCATATGAGGGGTAATAATGTTCGCTCATGTGAACGGACTTGCGTGGCTTTCGAAGGAAATACTACACAAGTTGTGTGAGTGTCATAGCAAGTAGGCCACGCAAGTGAATAGAAACCCACTTTGCAATGTTTTTTTTTTCTCTTTGAGGTGATGCAAAGTAGGCATGAGGTAGCCTTATTATGTTGTATTCTTGTCAATTGATGATGTTTTTAAACAATCACCTAAATGTCTCTTGTGAGCAAAATTGAGGTGACAATAGTTTCCCCTAGGATTTGTCATATAGTTGAAATACATCATTGTTTTCTATCCCACATGCTTGTAACTTGTAAAGATTGCTTAGAGAGCGAGAGATTTGACCAAGAAGAAAGGACTACCCGCAAAAAAGTGATGAAGCCCACTTGAAAATAACCACACATACATGTGATGATGATATCTTATACAAATGAGGTTGGCATTCCCATGCTTGTGAAATTACCAAAATACATTACAATAGTAGACATGTTTGCTTTGTGATGATGCTCAAACATTTGGATCCATCTGTATGGTGATAAGAGTGGAAAGTATTGTTAGTAGAAAGTCCTTGATGTGGAAACATGTGTCACTAGCGAGGGTCATAATCCATTTGATTTACTCACTGTTTGGATATCTTTACACTATTCTCCCAAATGCTCCTTGCCCCCTACCATTTGGTCAAGAAAGGCCATGAACATCTCATTCAATGGATGGACTAACTAGGTCCATGACCCACCTCAACCCCTATGCTACCCCTGCACCCTTGTATAATACCAATCGATACACACACTATGGTGGAGCACCATACTATCCTCCACCTATGGGTGCACCATATATACCCAGTCCCACATTCCCAACTTACCCTACTCAAACAACTGGGGACACAATCCTGTGCAACCTAGGAATCCATCACCCTAGCCAAATCCTTAGATTCTTAGGCATACGCATGGGCCTTCATGAAACCCAAGTTGTGGGGGAGGGCCCTCAACATCATATAACCCTTGTGGACCTCCACAACAAAGTAATCCATACTATTATTTCCCTAGTCCCCCTCAACCCATTGTCATGCCATCACAGGGGCAACAAAAGGTTGAGGTAAACTTTGTCCAACCTTCACTCGAGCAAACATATTCAAGAATTTAAGAAACTAAACATGGTAAAACCTGCGACCTAGCAAAATAATTAAAATAAAAAGGGCCAAAATAAAGCTAATACAAACCAAGGACAGGGGGGAAACCCCCAACAATGAAACATCCTAGTAATGGGCAATCCTAATACTGGTAATCAAAACCAGAATATTGGCAAAAATAATGGCCAACAATGACATGGAAAGAATAACAACTTCAAAACTAACTTCCCCTACGCATTATGCGGTGAGTATGGACAATACACTCACCATTGCCCCTAAATCATCAACTACAAACGCATGAAGGAGTCTATGAACACACAAGGACCCCTACCCCATAGGGTAACTCTGCAAGTTTCACAAAACTTCCCTCAACCCCCACCACCAGCGATTCTGCAAAACCCATTCCCCCATCAAGGCATGATCACTACACAATAATACATTGGCCACCCTACATAGCAGAGGGGTCAATACTGATTGGGACAACTCAGAGCCTCGACTCCCCTCACTGGTAGCTTTCCAAACCCCAGTCACAATTCAGAACATCATTGTTCTGTAATGTTCCTGACTTGGCTAGTCTAGGAAATGTTGTTAATGTGTATGTAGGATCTATTGTTTACAGCATATAAATGATCATACAAATAATAAATGCGACAAAGGACTACAAAATTTGTATTATGATATCTCTGTGGATTACAATAGGCCAAATGCGGTTGAATAAAATAACAACACTCAGCTAGATCAGAAGACAAAAGGATCTTAGCCGGAATACAAATGAGCAACTAAAAGATAATACCCAGAATATGTGAGTGTTGTGGAATCAATGGGTGCGTTGGGAATATGGCAACTCTGACGGTAACTGTTGGAAGTCAAGAAGTTCGCCCTAGGAGCTATAGTTCTCAGAATGGCCTAGAAACTGTCCCAAATGATGCGCCCTGCTCTAGTCCTCAGTACTGGTATCTGTCAGACCCCTCTGTTGATGAGTCTGGACCCCAGATGGATACCCCTGGGGGAATGCGCCCCTCTTCTTCTAGCAAAATGCGTTCTAGTGATTCCACCATCGGAATCAGATGAGATATGTCTCAAAACGATCGCCTTGTTCTACTGGGAAATGGGTCAGAAGGGTTTCCCTTAATCTAGTTTGTTGCTCACTCTGGAACCCCAAATGTGCCTTCCAAAAGTGTCGCACGTCCAAGTCTGGAAAATGTATCCCGGTTGATTCCTCCGTCGGAATCTGATGAGGAACCAGGCAAAAGATCCGCCTTGCCCTCCTCTCAAATGCGTCAAAGGGAAATCTCAGAATTCCCCCTGGATGGGGTAAGTCGACCCAAAACCCTCTCAGAAGTTGCACCCTCACTATGGATGAATGCGCCCTTGCTGCTGAACACTATATAACTGTTGTTGAAGAATGATGGAAGACCTGAATGATCTTCCTGGTGACTAGGGTGTGTCTCTCAACACTGAAATCAACCAACTGGTGTCTTCCTCCTGGAATCCACTGAACTATCTCTCCTGAGATGTTCTTCTCTCCTCAATGACAAGTCATAATCTGCATAATAATGAATTAGGTCGTTGACCCTTCCTTTATAGCTTTTCAAAACCCTAAATCATGTTGAAACCCTAATTCACTATTCACTTCCAAAACCCTAAATCATTGTTGAAACCCTAATTCACTGTTGACTTCTATTTTTAGCTCATAATGACTTAAAAGCGCTTTTAACCCTTTTTAGCTCAATGTCACTTTCCGCATATAACACCTGTGACTGGAGTGACCTCTGGTAACCTTGTTTACCCCTCTTTGGCCCTGGCTATAGTCTAATGGGGCAATTTAGACCATTAAGCCTCCTCTCTGGAGATCCTATTTGGAAAGGGACATTACAGTCCTCCCTTCCCGAAATTGCTTGTCCTCAAGCAATACCAGTCCAGGGTGTTGCAACACCTGCTCGCTCTCCCAAGTAGTATCCTTTACTGGAAGCCCTCTCCATCTGATCAAACACTCTCTAATGACCCTGCTCCTCAATTTTCGCTCCCAGAACTCCAAAACCTCCTTCAGAACTAACTCCAACTGTCCCTCCTCATCCAATGAGGAAATCTCCTCTGATGTGCTAATGAATTGTCCCACTGCCTTTTTTAGGCAAGACACATGGAACACGTTATGAATCTTGCTCCCCTCTGGAAGCTCTAGCTCGTAAGCAACCTCACCTACTCGGTGCATGATCTTGTAAGGACCATAAAATATGGGCTTGAGCTTCTTGGCCCCACTCTTCTTCAGAAATGACTGTTTGTAGGGTTGGAGTCTGAAGAAAACCAAATCTCCAACCTCAAAGTTGTGCTCTATCATGTGCCTGTCTGCACTTATCTTCTGTCTGTTTTGCGTCGTCTGCAGGTTCTCTTTCAACAACTTGAGAATCTCCTGACTCTCTATGATCCAATCCTTGGCCTTGGGAGCTCTTCTCTCCCCGAAGACCAAGTCTACCAAAGTGGGAGCATCATATCCATACAATGCTCGAAAGGGTGTCATACCAATGGACATGTGGAAGGTGGTGTTGTAGCAATGTTTTCATAAATGTAACCACTTTACCCACATTCTCTGTTGTCCTCCTACATAGTTCCTCAAATACCCTTCAACCCACTTGTTGACAATCTCGGTCTGCCCATCTATCTGAGGGTGATAGTTGGTGCTAGGTGTCAACTCTGTCCCCACCAACCGACACAACTCTCTCCAAAATGTCCCTATGAACTGACTATCCCTATCACTAACGATGTTCTTCGGCAACCCATGAATTATGAAGACCTCCCTGAAGAAAAGCTTGGCTACCTGAATTGCGTTGTACTTTGTCGGTATGGCATAGAAGTGAGAAAACTTGGTCAATCTGTCGACCACTACATAGATACAGTCCTTACCCTGGACCTTGGGTAGACCTATGATGAAGTCCATAGATATACTCTCCCATTTCTACTCTAGAATGGGGAGTGGCTGAAGTAGCCCTGCTGGAAGAGCATGCTCTGACTTGTTATGTTGGCAAGTCACACACTCACTGACGTGTCTCATAACATCATGTTTGAGGCCCTTCCATGAGAACCTCTCTCTGATCTGTCTATAGGTTTTGAAAACAACCTTGATGGCCTGCTAGAGGTGAATCATAAACTGTGGTGAGGATCTTCTTATTGAGCCCTGAATCTAGCACCATGTAGACTCTATCCTTGTAAAATATGACATCGACAATGACCCTATACCAGTCATCATGTATCTGCCCATCCATCACCTCACAAGCGAACTTGTTCTTGGAATATTTCACTAACAAGTGGGATTTCCAATCTGATGAAATCTCCATCAAAGAACATGTTGCAGGTCTCCTCGATAGTGCATCAACCACAATGTTCTTCTTCCCATTGACATAATCTATGTCAAAGTCGAATTTTTATACCTTCGTCACCCATTTCTGTTGGCGCTCACTGAGGTCCTTCTTCTCAAGGAAATACTTCAAACTGTTGTGATTGGTCTTGACCACGAATTTGTTGCCCACCAAATATTGTCTGAACTTGGTCAAGGCATGCATGATTGCCAACATTTCCTTGTCATAAATGGAGTACAACCTCTCAGGTTGACTAAGTTTCTGGCTCTTAAATACAATGGGGTGTCCTCCCTGCATCAAAACTTCACCGATCCCTTCGTCGGATGCGTCACACTCTAGTACAAATGGCAAGGTGAAGTCTGGTAGTGCCAACACTGGACAAGTGCCCATGACTTCCTTCATGTGATCAAAGGCTTCCTGTGATTTCTCGGTCCATATGAAGGCCCCATGCTTGGTAATATCTGTCAGTGGTGCTCCAAGATGAGAAAAACCCCGGATGAACCACCTGTAATAGCTGCACAGCCCGAAGAATCTCCTCAATTATGTCACGTTCCTGGGTGTCAGCCAATCCATAATGGCCCTGATCTTCTCTTGGTTCACCTGTACCCCCTATGCACTGATGATGTGGCCTAAGTAAAGCAGCTCTGTCATATCGAAATCTCACTTGGACTCTTTGGCATATAATGACTGTGCCTCCATCATGCTCAATACCTCATCCAGGTGCCTCATATGCTCTTGCCATGATCGGCTATAGATCAAGATGTCGTCGAAGAAAACAAAGACTGATTTCCTTAACTGATCCCTTAATATATGGTTCATGCAAGACTGGAATGTAGCGGGTGCATTGGTTAGCCCAAATGGCATAACCAGGAACTTGAAGTGTCCAAAATGACATCAAAATGCCATCTTCTCTATGTCCTGCTCTCGGATGCTGGTCTGATGATATCCATAGTGTAGATCAATTTTTGAGAAGAAAAATGCCCCATGCAGTTCATCCATCAACTCTTCAATGCATGGGATAGGGTACCGGTTCTTGAAAGTTTTCTTGTTCAAGGCTCGGTAATCAATTGACATCCTCATGGTGCCATCTGTTGGCGTCGGAAGTCACCCCTGGATTGCAGCAGGAGTAGAGCCCAACGCCCATTAGTTTATGTCACGATTTGTTTAATGGGGTGATCAAATGGAGGTTAACTCAAGACGATGCGACTCTATCTCAGAAACTAGGCCAAGCATGTATGGGCAAACAAGGTCTTAGATGAACTTCAGACAGTAAGTTGTAGTAAGGGTGAGTAGGGGGAAGACTTGTATCAGAAAGATGCAAGGGTTTGTCGTAAACATCAGGTCTCTAACAGACTATAGAGGAAAGCATCTAAACGCAAGATCTTCTTACATTCAAACGCAGAAAACCAGAGAAGACAATAACGCCACAATAAATCCTTTATCATAACAGAATTGCCATAATTCGTTCGAATCAGTCGACAACGAACTCTCTTAGCATAAGATGAACACCAGATGGAGTAAGAAGATTGTATGTTATTGAACAAGAAATCTTGCATACCAATACATAACCATAAAACTAGAGTCTGTGCTAAAACTTTTACAATCGGGAGCTTCGCTCTACCATCGATGCCTTCAAAAATACAAAAAATGGGCCTATATACCCAGGAAAATTCACCTCACAGAGGCGTGTCTAGTTACCCGAAGCTTGGTGTCCCTTCAGTCAAACTCGTACCAATGTTTATCTTTAAATGCCACCTTAACCAGGCATGGCTACTGTAAGGAGGGTAGCTGAGATGTTAAGTTCTTGGCTAGCGTGTGTAGACTTCTCTGTTGAGTTAAGGACTTCGGCATGGTCTTTTTGAGAAAATTGATACGCAGGACCTCTGCGAGCAGGTGGCTCGCCAGACCCTTCATTCCCCTCATTCAATGAACGAAAGGAGGTTTCAACCACCCGATCTTGTCCTCATTTACTTCAATACTAGAAACAGTATTAAGATTGGGTCCAATGATGCCTGGAGATCACGATGACCCTCATTGCAACTAAACTCGGCACCTTTGGCCTCCTTCACGCAGCTCCTTCCTCTCCCCAAGTGATCATGGCCTGAGGCCACATGCTTTCGGCGTTCGCGAATATGAAAGGGCTAATCTTCGCTGATTGAAATCGCGATGAGAGATATGCCGAGAAGGATTAATCTGGCACCACGTGTCCCTCCAGATCTGACGGCTCTTAACTCTCCCGGCGATACCGTGGGCCCCGGTCCAGGATTATCCTGGCACCTCGCGCATTGGAAAATAATGAAGCTGTTCTTTGCGTGTTGGAGTCGCGATGGGAAAAGCGTCGAGATGGCGCTATTTGCTGCCAAGTGTCCCCTTTGGATGGATGACTGAAAATACTTTGTGATGTCACGGGCACCACCTTCTATGCTTTCGGCGCTATCAGGATTCAGAGTTTCGCGATGTTGATCAACATGAAACCCTTGCCCTACGAACTCCCGACCGCCGAAACGTCGACGCGGCCAGATCTTGCGACACGCGTCCCTGGATCGGACGACCCAGATTCAGCCTTGAAACATAAGGGCTTTCTTTGGTGCTATATGTCGGGTACCTTGGTAACCCCGAGATCCTGATGACCGTTGATCTACTTCGTGGATGGATCTCGGCTGAAGACGTCAAAACCTTGCCCGCTCGCCCGACTCATAACTGAAAAGTTGGTCCTTTCGTTGCTGCACATGGGCATTTCGTGTGCAATCTGCAACCTGGCTGCTTCTGCGCCTAATGACAAACATAATTGCTAACACCATCCTTCTTCAGAACTAAGACAACTAAAGAAGAAAATGCGTTGTGTTACACGTCAAAATTGCTCAGATGGATAAGTGTCGCATTGTCCCTATCAACTGTCGTAAGTGTCGCATCTTCCCTTCAGCTTTCGCAAGTGTCGCAAGTTGATCACTAGTGTCGCAAACGATGTTCGGACATGATGTCATG
>ML795327.1:735037-751207 GCA_009831015.1 Picea engelmannii
TTGGGCACACTGGCCTTTTAATAATTGTTTGGGCACTCTGGCCTCTCAGCATTGTAACCATACATTATTTAAAATGGGGGTTCAAAACCTGGGGTGTTACATCCCCTCCCCCTTATTTTGGCACTGTCCTCAGTGCATATACAAAATAGAGATCAAAATCTCAAATTTATTCAAAAAGTTGTGGGTACTCTGCCCACATGGAATCTTCATGCTCCTAGGTAGCATCTTCAGGACCATAGAAGGTCCACTAAACTTTTACCAGCTCTATAACTCAATTCTAGAGCATTTTGACTTTTTTGTCCAATACCCGCACTGGTTGAACCTGAAAATCTCCCTCTATCTCTACCTGAATCAGATGCCAATCAATAACATGGTTAGGATCATGTACATATTTATTTAGTAAAGAGACATGAAATACATTATGCACATTCATGGAAGTAGGCAATGCAAGCATGTATACAACTAGCCCTATTCTGTCCAATATTTCAAATGGACCACAGAATCTAGCTGCCATCTTCGTACAACTACCCAATTTCAAACAATTTTTCTTGGTTTTCACTTCCAAAAGTACATGCTCCCCTACTTTAAACTCCCTAGTTGTATTGTTCTTGTCTGCATAAACTTTTTGTCTATCCTGGGTTGCCTTTAAATTCTGCTTGATCTTAACCACGTGCTCTTCCATGTCCTTGAGCAACTCCGACCCAAGTTGTTACATGTGATTTTGGTCACTCTTATGATATCTTAACAATGGTGTATTCAGGCTCCCAATAAGAACTTTTTTCGGAGAAAAGTGACACTTGTCTCCTTCCAGAAAACATATTTTTAAAGTAAGTTCGCAGGCTGCCTATAGTCTAGGGTGCGAGAATGCTTCATTCTCGCAAGCCACCTACACTTAGGGTGCGAACTTCTCGCAGTTTGCTCCATACATAGGGTGCGAACCTGTTTTTTAAGCTTGGAAAGGAGAAGAGGTCTAGAGGGTTCTAGAAGGGAATCTTCTAGAAAATGAGTTGGCATTCATATGGTTGTCATTTTACTGGCTTCTCTGATTTGGTGGGATCATCCTTATCCATGTAACCTTCTCTCCTTCTCCTATATATTGAGAGCTTTCTCATGGAAAAGGTTAAGCAAGATTGAATGAAGAATTGGTGAAAGAATTGTGTGATGAACTCTGCTTATATAAAAGCTTGAAGTCCCCATTTGGATGATCAAGCTAGGTCAGATCTTCTTCATACGATTGTGGAACAGGTGTGTGTGTGTTTGAACCAAGAGCCACCGAAAGGAAGCTTGCAACATCAAGGCAATCAGGTTGTAATCTTCTATTTCCATTTAATATGATACAAAGGCATGTCCCTTTCCCATAAAACTGTTATTGTTTTATTGTGTAACTCCTTGATCATATGCATAAGTTGACTTTGAATATATTATATCATCTTCACTTTGGTTGGTTTGTGTTGTCTTGGACTTGATCACACGAGAGCACCGGAGTGAAGCGGGAACAATAGAGACTTAAGGAAGCAACCTAAAGGTATGTTGCTTGTTCCTCTTTACTAGTAAATTCAATGATCATAACTTAGGGAAAGAGTAGTGCCCTGCCCTATTTTGTTCTAGATCCAGGTGGATCTAGGGAGATCTGTTAGTGTCCACACCTACCGATTTGTCCTATAACAAAATTGGCGACTCCACTAGGGAAGCAACCCATTTTTTTTTAGTGGTTTTTGGTGTTTTTCCTTGACCATTTGCTCTTGCCTTACCCTTTTCTTATTTCTATCAATCTCTGAGTCTTCAGGAGATCCTAATAGACTCTCTGGGTCCAGAAGTCCCTTCAAAATTTTTGTCTTTTCCAAATTTTGCCTAGTTTCAGGCATTCTCACACTGAACCCTTCTATAGCCTGCGAGAACTCCTTGAGTTCGCACTCTACTTTTTAGTCCAGTGCGAGGTTCTCGCACTCTGCTTGTGACCAGCCTGCGAGAATGCTCCATTCTCGCACTGTACACTACTGCTAGCTTGCGAACCCATTTGCAAAATTTTGGGATTAAGGTTTTTGTATGCTCAGATGCCCAGATTTGCATGTGTGTCTCAAAAAATGTCTTCTTGGGCCACTGATTGATTGTTTCTTGACTTCGAGTTTTGTGGACGATCAGTCTTCGGAAATCAAAGACTCTTCTTGTTCATTTTTTCTCAACTGTCATCTCTTGATCTTTTCTCAACAAGGATATAATCTCTGATCCTGGTATCCAAGGGCTTGTTTGGTCAGGAAGACTGTGATAGTCGAGAGTGATTATCTTTTCAATTGTTTATTACTTGGAAACGCATACCCATGTGTAGTTGAAAAGACTCTTTTTGTCAATTTGTCTTTTTGTCTTCATTGAAAGATTTATTTGGGATTTTGTTGTGTGTTCTTTTTGTTTTCATTGGTTGCTTATTCTTTTAGTTCCATCTCTCTTGTTGGTTTCTAATTAAAATTAAAAACATTTTCTTTTAAGCAACCTGTTGTTCGAAAATAGCGGCATTTAAATATTGAAAAAACATGAATAGAAAATTTGCGTTGCTAGTGATTGTTTGATTGCATCTTAAAGATTCGTGCATTATAGTTCATGTTGTTTCGGAAAATTCCTCTATCCCTCCCGTAAATAGGATTCATCGAATGAAACTTGGATTTTTCATTCCTACTTATGAATTTTTGGGTCAGAGTAATATACAACATTGGTTTCATCTCTGTGTCCTCTTGAGTAACAACAACCCTTAATAATATTGCAAAATTTTAAAATTTAACTAGTAACTTTTTCTAGGGCTCTTATACACCAACATTAGTTAGGCTAGAGCTTTGGAACAGGCAGTGAGACACACTCTCCAAAGTACAAAACACATAATAGTATCTTGTGATAGGGAGTGTCAAATTCCATTAGCAATATTTTGTCTTGGGAAGCCCTTCTCACACAAGGGTCAAACCCGAGGTCGCATCGATATTGACAGAGTTACTCACCTTGCTCTATTGATATCGATGTAGAGATTGCACATATTACGAGGGTCACTTGGAGGTATACCCACAATGATAAGTGGAAGCCTCTCAAGCTGATTGCGGGCTAGATACCCTGCCCTTGCGTTTGGATCGGACTGTCGACTGTCCCCCCAGAATTTATTGTTATTGGTGGTAAAATTAGTGGCCTATCTCCTTAGGGTCTTACACAAGGTGACTGTGAAGGGGCAAGTCTTCACGGTACCTGGAATCGACGTTGGCCAAACTCACTCGGGCTCCTTGGAGGGTATACCCATGATTATGTGTGGGAGCTTGCACCAGGGTGTAAGTCCGTTAAGCAGGTCATCAACGTAACTTTTCCAACCTAGCCCAGCCCCTTCTTGTCTCGTTGTTGCGATGTTGGGTTTCATCACCAACTAGTGACTGCAGGAATAGAAGGTCTTGATTTCTTGGTTTTGCTTCCTAGATTTCTTTACTAGCGCATGTTGTTTGTTCACCCAAGTTGACCATAGATTTCTCTTCATCAGTTTTTTAATTTGTTCACATTTGACCCTCCACGTCGTTCACATAGAATGCAAGGCTTACCCCCATAAAATATGGAAGGTTCTCAACCCTTGCCTACCAACTCACCAGAGGGCTCTCCTCAACAGAGTGAAGTCCAAGACATCACCACTCCACAAGTGGAAAGAAATGACTCTCTACAACGATTATGAATTTTCAATTCTCAAGAGGACTTTCGACTTCACCCTGATTCTGAGAGACATATTCTGCGACTGACTTTTTCGGGAGAACTCGTTGTTCAGTCTTCTGGATCACCAACTGGACCGTTCCTAGGACCTGAAGGTCAAGATCCTTTTTGGGCCACCGACATTTTTAGGCGGGATCTTTTTGGCTCAGGAGCAGGCGTCGATATCACTGTTGCACCTGAGTTACCTGAAACCTCTGATCTGGACGCAGTACCTTTTATTACTACTTACTACTTTCCTGGTATAGAAACTTCACCGACCATCCACGTCTTGACTATCCCTCTAGAAACAGTCCATTATACAATGGCCACAGAAACCACGAGTCCACACACTGGGATGACGACAACCAGCCACGGTCCCATTGGCACACTACTTTTGCCCAGAATCACCCTGACCCTTCCACCTGGATATCATGCATTGAATGCCTCTATCCCCACTCCTGCACAGATGACGTCCAGGACTCCCAGTGATTCCACTCCTTCTGGGCACTCCCCTTCTGGTTTCATTCCGACACTTCCTCCACCCTCGTTCAGAGGACCTCTTACATCTTCTGTTGGGGGTATAAATCCTAGTGGCACCATTCTGTCGTTCACACCTAATTACCAAATTCTTGTTGGTGGACCATTTCACCAAGGAGGCCAGACCCAAATCCCTTTTGCAGGACAAATTCCAATTGGGACTCAACCCCCGATTGGAGGGCAGCCCCCACAGACCCCACGCTCTGGACAAAATATACCTTTGTCCTTGGCCCAGTACTGGAATTATCTTGTTCAACATAATCCTTTCTTGACTGGGGGGCAACAGCCTCAAGCTAGCCCCATCGCTCCCCCCAGCACAGGCCAATCATACCCAGGCACGTCCAATCCTATCTGGGGCTCGAACCCCCAGCCCCACGCTCTTGTTCAAGGGTATAACCCTATGAATTACTTGCCTCCACACCAACAACCGAACCTGCCCAGATCATCGCATTATATGCAAGCTTCTTATGGTCCCACTCATCTACCGACGGGACTCCCTCCCCAAAGTCACCAGTTCCCACATGTGAACAGACAATTACCCTTCTTATCCACCTTGGACCTACCGGATCTGTCGAGAATTTTGAATGATCCTATCCGTCACTCTCCTCAATGGCCCACCATACCGGCCAAACTACCATCTGATATCCCTAAATTCGATGGTAAACCAAGATAAGATCCCAACAATCACGTCATGACTTTTCACCTTTGGTGCTCATCCAACTCTTTGATGGATGACTCTATTCGCCTACGTCTTTTTCAATGAACCCTCACAAGGTCCGCCGCGAAGTGGTACATAGAATTACCACGAGGTTTCTTCACCGACTTCAACACCCTCACCATGGCTTTTCTCACACACTACCAGCTACCAATCCGATATGAAACCGGAACTGAGATCTTGAGCTCTTTCAAATAGAGCAGAGCCTCTCATATCTCCGATCAAATTAATGAGTGGCGTCATAGATGACGTCTCATCAAACTCGAACTTCACAATCAATTGCTGGCAGAATGGTTCACGAAATCATTCGTGAATGACATCGCTCATGACATCGCCATGGGTGGAGTTGTCACAGAAGAACAGGCAATCAGTCGTGCCCAATACCTAGACCTCGTTTACTCACAAATGGGTACTCTTTACGACCTACTTTCTGATGCACCTCGTTCTTCTACTTCTACTACTTCAACCACTCATGCGGCTTCACATGCTGCTAACGGTGTGATTGGCACCTTCCATGCCCAACCTCATTCTGTCCACACCTCTGGCAACAAACCCAAATCTATGTCTTCTAATGTTCAAAATGCTCTGTCTCCTACCCCTTCCACCAGCAAAACTTCTGAGGTAAATGTTGTTCAATCTACCCCCGCCGGTAAAAACAAATCCAGAAAGGGAAAGGGTAAGAATAAGGAGGACAAAAATACTTCGCAAGCAGAGAGAACCAAAACACCCCCTGTTGACGATAGCGATAAGCGCAAACCTCGATATCCTTGTCTTATCTGTGGTGAAGATCACTACACGAAGGATTGTCCACGTTGCGCCAAAGTTAACAAGTTCCTTCAAGGGACCCCCAAACCTCCCACTCCGGCCGTGTTGTCACAGCCCTTCCCCTCCCAACAACAGGCCCAATTGGTCATTCATGACCAACCGTCCCCCTCCAATACATCATATGTAATAATGTGTACTAGTGATTCAAAGAAGAATGACATCACACTCACCACTCGCGCCAAAGATTATTCTTCTTCCAAAGAGAAGGTCGATACGATACCGCCTTCGTCAGTTCAACCCTCTCCTACGACCCCACCTACCAACGATCCTCTTCATCTCGACCGAGTCTCGATACAGTTCTTCGCCCTCCCCCCAAAGGCGTTGTTCGAAAATCAGATTTCAATCCTCATGCCCGTGCTGCCCAGAACTACAGCATTGTCGAAGATCTGGCCCAAGCACCATCCGCGATGTCAGCCCTCAAAGTCCTTCAAAGTTGTCACACACAACGGAAGGCACTGTTGAAAGCTATTGGTGGAATCGACCCCACGGATACGAATTTAATAATCTTTGACTTGGAAGATCACATTCCAAGATTACCCCCACAACTCGCGTTCCAAATACAAGTTATTGTCTCCGACAAGAACATTTGTCGAACAATCATCGACGAGGGCGCCTCGACATGTGTCATGTCTATCACCTGTTGGAAATCCATCAGCTCTCCTCCTTTGACAGAATCCCACAACACACTTAAAGCCTTCAATGGCTCTGGTTTCAAACCTTACGATGTCCTTCCATCGTTGCATATCATGTTAGAAGGAAAAACGGTCCAAGTCGAATTGGAAGTCTTTGATGCTCCTCTTGATTACAACCTTCTCCTTGGCCGTAGTTGGATTCATTCCATGCATGCAGTTGTGTCGACTCTTTTTTGTGTCGTTCGCTTCCCACATCAAGGAAACGTCGTTACTGTCGACCAATTAGCCTTCTTTAACTCAGATACGCGTACAGGCAACGTACCATTCATTGCCAAAACCCCTCCCAGATACGAGAACATCGGTGTGGGTCTTCTCAAAGACTCTTCGTTAATGGGCACTTTCCCCATCCCACCACTCGATGTTCCACATCCATCTGTCCCTTCGATCAACATGATCTCCACCTCTATTCACGACACCCACGAGTCTCACGACCCATCGACAGTCCCCAACCCAGGCGATCATCTTCGTTATGGCAACAAAATGCCTTTGAGTCTGGTTGAATCTGCTTATCAAGCCATTCAATCGACAACCCTTACTACCCCTTCTCTTTATGCTCCATATCCTTTCCGCGTTATCTTTCCCACACACAAGATGATTATGTCTGTCATGTCCATGGCAGTCACCCCCTGGGACGATGGACATCATCATTCCATTCTCTTCCTGGAACAACACACCATCGAGAGTTACCAACGGCTCTCGACCCCTTCGACCATTGTCGTCATTTCTACCCTTCCTGAGTCTACACACGATGTGCTTTACGAAGGGAACTTAAGCAATATCTCACCCACGATTCCCCTCGACATATCCATCAAACCTGGAATCATCGAAAATGTGCATATCGGAGCTTCCTGTTCCCATGACGAAGTTGTCAACTACAAGTCTCTATTAGAAGAATTTTGTGACGTCTTCGCCTGGAGCTACGAAGAAATGCCAGGTATTGACCCTGCCATTGTAATACATGAGATTAAGACATACCCGGATGCCAAACCTGTCCGACAACGCCTTCGTCCGGTCCACCCACGTAAAGCAGCCACTATCAAGCTTGAAGTTGAGAAACTTCTCAAAGCTGGCTTTATTTGCCCGGTGGCTCTCACTGACTAGGTTTCCAATCTTGTCCCGATCGACAAGAAACAAGGCACAATTCGCGTGTGCGTTGATTATAGGGATATTAACAAAGCATGTCCTAAAGACAACTTTCCTACCCCCTTCGTCGACCAGATTGTCGACGATTGTGTCGTAAGTGAAATCTTCTCTCTAATGGATGGTTTCTCCGGTTATAGTCAAATCAATATCATTCTCGAAGACCAACACAAAACTGCCTTCATTTGTCCTTGGTGCACGTTTGCTTACCGGAAACTCCGATTCGGTTTAAAAAATCCCAGCGCAACTTTTCAGCGTGTTATGTCTTACGCTTTCCACGATATCAAACATATTGTGCAACCCTATTGATCCAGGTGGATATTGGTGGCCACCCACCTATTCCACTTGGACCCCCACCATTGCTTCTTTCAGTTTTTTAGTTTCCGCACAGTTTACTATTTTTAGCAGTTTTTCGGGTCCCGAACTTCTGGAGCCGTTTTAAGGCCTTAAACGACGTTTTTTGGGAAAACGGGGAGCAACATGTGCCTTAAATCAAAGTTTCTCACCCAAAAGTTGTAGTCCTCGGATAGATCTTTCTAACGAGGTATGGAACGCGTCAAACAGAGATCGTATGCCAAAGTTACGTCCCCGGGAAGTTGATGTACCAACTTACCCAAACGCGGCCCATATTCTTGGCGTTTCATCTCCTTGGGTTAGGTCTTTGGATGTTTAGGGTTTTCCATTGTTTCTCAATAATAATAGGCCTTTGAGCCTCATGGTAACACATTTCAGAGGCCAGTATCCGCCACATCTCTTCTCAGAGATAAGCTACCAGCGCCCTAGCTAGATTATTTTCATTCTGTCTATAAGCATATTTCAGTCATTTGTTATTAATGAAATGAAGTCTTATTTCCACTGCATCTCTGCGTTTATGTGTATTTATGTATTTCATTGGGTTCCTACATAAATCTGGATCAGTGGTATCAGAGCGGTCTGTTCATTCTCGATTCTTCTTTGCATGTCCCCAACGAGGTCGGGGTATAAGGAGTTGGGGCTCAATCTGGTTGAACCTTTGCAAGATTAGCCTCGCAAACCCCGACGACCGCCCATGGGGGAAGAAAATAAAGATGAGGGAGCAGGAGATCCTATCAAAATGTTGCTTGAGGAGGCCCTCGAGAAACAAAGGAACGCGATGATGGACAACTTTGCCCAAATTCTTCAACGGATTCCCACTGGCGGTGCATCGGCATCCAACAGTCACTCTGGAGGCGCCACTCCTTTTAAGGTACAAGTAAACTTTGGCATTCCCATATTTGAGGGCCAAATAGATGCAGATGTCGTAGATAGATGGTTGAATCTGTTAGAAGGATATTTCTCGGTTCATGACTTTTCCGACCGAGAAAAGATTATTTTCGCACTCCTCAAAGCCGCCCCCCATGTCAAGGACTGGTGGGAAACCTACTCGAAGCAACAGGGCGAGGGGGAACCCTCTCTGTTCTCGAACGCACCCACTTGGAATTCTTTCTGAGATGCCATCAAGGAACAATATTATCCCATGGGGAGCTATGAGGACAAATACATACAATGGACTACGCTGCGGCAGCAAAGGGACCAAGATGTGCATGAGATGACAAATCTATTTCATACCCTACGCACAAACTTGGGTATCAAAGATTTAGAGAAACATTTGGTGTTAAAGTACCGCAGTTGTCTGCACAAATACATTCAGGAGGAAATGGAATTCCTCGACATCTCCTCGCTTGGTGTGGCATACCGATATGCTGCCAAGATTGAGCAGAAGTTCAAACCGAAGAAGCGAGACTTTGGGTCTGCGAATCATAAGCAAGGGAAAGGTACCCCCAAACCGCAGAACAAAGGACCAAGCCAAGGCGGGGCAGCCCAGGACAACCCACCAAAGCCACAAGCAAAGAACAACACCACGAAGCCAAAAAGGGACACGGGGAAGTGGTGTGAGTTCCATAAGAGCTCCACTCACAACACGAGTGTCGGGCCAAGCAGTCACTAGTAGCCGAGTTGAAGGCTTCTGAATCAGATACATGCTCTGACTCTGAATCGGAACCTGACAAGGGGAATGACAGGGGTAAGCAAATTATCAATGTGGATCCCAATGCCACCGTTGCCACCATGAAGATCCAAAAGGAGGAACCAGAAGACCCAGAGGAGGTGAAGCGTCTCTTCCATTCCAAGATGTGGGTAAAGGGTTCCCCATTGCAGTTCATTGTCGACAGTGGGAGTCAGAAGAACCTCATATCAGTAGAGGTCATGAAGCGGCTGGGCTTGCCGACCACAACACACCCACAACCATACACCATCGGGTGGTTGCACCAAGGACGGGACCTCCGCGTCAGCCAACAATGTCACCTTCCCTACAACATCAAGCCCTTCACGGATGAGGTATTATGTGACATTTCTCCTCTTGATGTTTCTGATGTATTATTAGGCCAACCATACTCGTGGAAGCGACATGTAGTGTATGATTCCAGGCCTCGTGCCGTTATTATCACTTTGGGCAATAAGTTGTACAGGATACTGGAGATAGCACCGCCTACCACAATCTCTTTGGTTACCGTGAAACAATGCAGTAAGCTCATTTCCAAAACCAGGAAATTTGTTTTCCTTATGATCCGCCCTCAAGGAAAGAGGAAGACTGTGGCCATGACCTCCAGACAAGGCCCCGCTACACGAAAACAACAGATGGATAAGGTCGTGGAGGAGTATGAGGACATCTTCACCTCCCCCGCAGGGGTGCCTCTACACTATCAGGTCAAGCACCCCATTGATCTGAACCCAGGTGTGTCGCTGCCCAATGGACCCATCTATCGACACTATGTTATGGAGAATGATGAAATCAAGAGGTAGATTCAGGAGCTATTGCAGAAAGGTCACATCCAGCCGAGTTCATCGCCCTGTGGGAGCCCAATCGTGTTGGTGCAGAAGAACGATGGGACTTGGAGACTCTGCATTGACTATCGGGCACTGAACAAGATCACTGTCTCGAATAGATACCCGATCCCAAGGATTGATGACCTTCTGGACCAACTCAAGGGGGCGAAATATTTCAGCAAGATCGACTTGAAGTCTGGGTATCACCAGGTACCAATCGAACCCTCTGATGTGTGGAAGACTGCCTTCAAATCCAAGGAGGGCCTTTTCAAATGGTTGGTCATGCCTTTTGGGTTGACGAATGCCCCTGCAACCTTCATGAGGCTAATGGACAACATCCTGCGGCCACTCACCAACTTATTTGTAGTGGTGTACTTGGATGACATTCTGATCTTTAGCCAGACTTGGGAAGAGCACCTCCACCACATCTGACAGGTCCTCCAAACACTGCGGCAACATAAGTTGTGTGCCAATTTGGAGAAATGCACTTTTGGCATGACCCAGGTTCAGTATCTGGGATACATTATTGATGAGTGGGGGGTTCATGTGGATCCAACAAAGATCCGAGTCACTCAGGATTGGCCAGCCCCAACCACCCTAACAGAGCTCCGCAGGTTTGTGTTGGGATTCTCTCATATCACTTGGCCTTTGAGTCAGGTCACCAAGGGAGGAGCTAAAGCAAACTTCTTTTGGTCTGAATCTCAACAGAAGGCATTCGGGGGGTTGAAGCATCGCCTCTGCTATGCACCAGTGCTCACATTACCAGACTTGCAACAACCATTTGAGATCGAGACAAATGCCTCTGACTATGCTATTGGGACAGTCCTTACTCAACATGGGCATCCAGTGGCATATCACAGTGAAACACTTTCCGACACAGTCCAGAAGTATCCCACTTATGACAAAGAAATGTATTCCATTGTGCAGGCTTGTCGGCAATGGAGGCATTACATTTTGGGAAAGGAAACGGTCATCCACACAGACCACCAACCCCTCCAGTTCATACAGACACAAGGGAAGTTGCAGAACGATCGCCATCAAAAGTGGTCCACATACCTGCAACAGTTTCATTTGAACATTAAGTACAAGAAATGAAGCACCAACAATGTTGCAGACTGCCTCAGTCGACCACCCATCGTGGCGCTAACCACTGTGCTCAACTCTTGTGGGCATGAGACTTCCGATTGGCCACTTCTCTACACAAGTGATCCATAATTCGGCCACACATACAATACACTCTTGGAGGGTAAGCAAGTTCCCAATTTTCACCTCCAGGATGCCCTACTTTGTCACTTGGGACACCTTTGAGTTCCTTCAAGCGAGCGTGCCAAGATGATTTGGGAGGTGCACTACAGTCGGGTCACTGGGCATTTTGGGGTCAAGAAAACCGTGGCAGTACTGCAAAATTATTTCTATTGGTCGAACCTTCGACAAGATGTCAGGAAGTACATCAAGTCCTGCACTGCTTATGCCATTGCCAAACCAACCATCAAGAAGCAAGGCCTCTATACTCCGCTTCCTACCCCCAGTCGACCTTGGGAATCCATCTCTATGAATTACATGTCGGGCCTTCCTTCTACTAAGTATGGTAATGATTGTGTTTTTGTGGTCGTTGACCAATTCTCGTCGATGTCCATTATGATGGCCTGCAAGAAGAATATCATAGCAGAAGCCACTGCTAAACTCTTCTTTGAACGAGTGTGGGTACACTTTGGGATCCCACAGTCTATCATCTCAGATCAGGATAGCAGGTTCTTCAGTACATTTTGGTCCAGCCTCTGGTCGATGCTGGACACCAAGCTCACCAAGTCCACAACTTTCCATCCGCAAACTGATGGCCAGACAGAGGTCGTCAACCGGATGATCGTACACATTCTGCGCATGTACAATTCAAAGCATCCATACACATGGGATGAGAGCCTCCCCTATGTACAACACAGCTACAACCGGGCTCTCCATAGCTCAACTAGCCACAGCCCCTTTCAAGTGGGCTTGGGACTCCAGCCACTATGTCCCATTGACATAGCCATGCCATTTGTAGCTACTCAGGAAGATTCATCTCATGTCCAGTCTGAGGCTGACAAGGCAAACAAATTCATTGAGCACATTCAACACATCCGCCAACAGGTTCATGACATCTTGGACAGAGCCAATGCTAAGTACAAGCAGCGACATGATCAACATCGGGTGCCACACAACTTCCAGGTGGGCGACAAAGTGTGGCTGCATTTGCAAAAGGAGCACCTCACTGGACCCCACTGCAAGCTTCGTCCACTCCGATATGGGCCGTACACCCTCACCAAGGCTGTAGGGGACAATGCCTTTGAGCTCGGCATTCCACCATTCCTTGGCCTGTACCCAGTGTTCAATGTGGACTGCCTTCGGCCCTACTTTCCACCTCTACTAGACACATCCGACATGGCAGAACAACTCACACCAACAGAGTTAAATCCAGACTGCATGGAACAAGCCAGAATTGATCAGATCATGGATACACAGATCAAGCACACCCGACAACAAAGGATACCACTATATCGAGTTGTCAAAGTAGGCCAACTCCTTCACCAGGGCAAGTGTCTCACTAGGGACCAAGTTCAATAGAAGTTTCCTCATCTCATGGAGGAACTCAACGCAATGGGGACCATTGCTTCCTAAGGGGGGAGGAATGATCCATGTGGATATTGGTGTCCACCCACCTATTCCACTTGGACCCCCACCATTGCTTCTTTCATTTTTTCAGTTTCCACACAGCTTACTATTTTTAGCAGTTTTTCAGGTCCTAAACTTTCGGAGCCGTTTTGAGGCCTTAAACGACATTTTTTGGGAAAACGGGGAGCAACATGGATCATGGATTAATGTTGTTCACCCAAAAGTTGTAGTCCTCGGATAGATCTTTCTAACAAGGTATGGAACGCATCAAACGGAGATCGTATGCCAAAGTTACATCCCCGGGAAGTTGATGTACCAACTTACCCAAATGGGGCCCATAGTCTTGGCGTTTCATCTCCTTGGGTTAGGTCTTTGGATGTTTAGGGTTTTCCATTGTTTCTCAATAATAATAGGCCTTCGAGCCTCATGGTAACACAGTTCAGAGGCCAGTACCCACCACATCTCTTCTCAGAGATAAGCTACCAGCGCCCTAGCTAGTTTATTTCCATTCTGTCTGTAAGCATATTTCAGTCATTTGTTATTAATGAAATGAAGTCTTATTTCCGCTGCATCTTTGGGTTTATGTGTATTTCTGTATTTCATTGGGTTCCTACATAAATCCGGATCATCTATCTCGATGACTTACCTGCTCATTCCATGCGTTGGGATGATCATCCTATACCCCTCCGCGCCATTTTCCTTCGCTGTCGGTTTTACCATATACGCTTGAATCCCCACATATGTGTTTTCTGCGTAGAATCCAGCCGACTTCTAGGATTTATCGTTTCACGTCAAGGGATCCGGGTTGATCCCTTGAAGGTTGAGGCCATTCTCAATCTTCCTCCCCCTTCCTCACTTCACCAGTTACAAAGTTTGCAGGGGAAGGCAAACTTTCTTCGTCGTTTCATCCAAAACTACGCCGAGCTAACTCTTGGATTTACGCGATTGCTCAAGAAAGGGTCCAAGTTCATGTGGGATACCACTGCCAACAAAGCTTTCAAAGCTTTGAAACTATCTTTGACACGTGCCCCACTACTCTTCCCACCTGACTACCGTCGCGATTATTTCCTCTACCTCGCAGCCTCGGACCTTACCATCGCTATGGTTCTCGTCCAGGAGGATGATTCTCATGACGAACATGTCATATATTACTTGAGTCGAAATCTCACGACTATCGAAACCAAGTATTTACATGTTGAAAAACTGGCCTTGGCAGCCGTCCAAGCAGTACAACGTTTCCGGCATTATATCCTCTCCCACAAAACTACCGTTATTTCTACCTACAACCCTATGCAACACATTCTTACACGCCAACTGCTCAGGGGAAAATACTCCAAATGGATCATGATACTACATCAGTTTGACTTAGAATTCGAATGCGCTAAGTCCAAGAAATCCGTATTATTTTTCGAGTTGATATGCGATCTTCTCTGCCCTGAGACGGAAAACGTAGCAGCCGATTCATTACCTGACGAATCTCTTTTCCTGATCAGTTCCGATGACCTTTGGTATGGAGATATCATCATATATCTTCAAACCCAGACTTTTCGGCCTAATTTGTCTAGTACCGACCGCCGTCGAATCCACTACCAAGCCCGTTAGTGTATCATCCTCGACGATACCCTTTATCGTCGTGGGATTGATTCAGTTTTTCGACACTGCCTCACGTTTGACGAAGCCGAGAAAGCCTTAAATGATTACCACTCTGCAGCATGTGGTGGTCACATGTCTGGGTATGCTACTGCCCAGAAGATCTTGCGCGCTGGCTATTTTTGGCCTTCGTTATTCAACGATTGTATAATTGTCGTCCAAAAATGCCATGCTTGCCAGACCTACAACCGTAAAATATGGTCACATCCTGCTCCTCTTCACCCCGTGGTCTCCGTCTATCCTTTTGCCAAATGGGGTATCGATTTCATGACATGTCACCCTCACTCAGCCAGGGGGCTTGGTTACATTATTGTAGCTGTAGATTACTTTTTGAAATGGGCCGAGGCGATGCCAACATTCGACAATACCGGACGGACAGCCGCATTGTTCATATTCAATCACATCATTGCTCGTTTTGGTGTTCCTCAAGCTATCATTACCGATCATGGTAGCCACTTTAGAAACTTCATGATGTCCGAACTCACTGAAAAGTTGATTCTTCGCCATGAAAACTCGACACCCTATTACCCATAAGCCAACGACCAAGTTGAAGCAATAAACAAGGTCCTCATTACCATGTTTCAACGAATGATAGGGATTCACAAAACAAGTTAGCACACGATGTTGTTTTCAACATTGTGGACTTACCGAACATCCATTAAATCTACTACCGAGTTTACACCATTCTGGTTAGTCTATGGTCTAGAAGCCATCCTACCGATTGAATGTGAGATACCCTCCTTAAAACTAGCCTTTGAACTTCTCCCGAACACTTTTGCAGAAGAAGAACGTCTATTGCACCTCATGCGATTAGACGAGACTCGTCGTGACGCTACCCTAGTCATAGAAGCCCAGAAGAAACACGTCAAAGCCCAATATGACAAGCATGTCAAGCCTCGCGTTTTCTCCGAAGGCGATCTGGTTCTACTCTAGGAACAAGATCGAGATGTGCTAGGAGCCGAAAAGTTTGAAGCCATATGGCGAGGCCCTTATATCGCTAAACGAGTTCTGGAGAAAGGGGCCTACAAGTTAGTGGATTACGATGGTATCCCTTTAATTGAACCTAGAAATGGGTTGTACTTAAAGAAGTACTATGCATGAGATCACATGTGCATGAGTGCTTGTATTTTATTGTACCATACTTTTTGTTGCTTTGCTTTGCTTTTGCGTTATTCAGCCTCTGCCCTCAAACCCTTATGATACGTTGTGTTTGGTTTCCAGATGTCAGAGTCTTCGCTACCCCACATTGGCTTCGCTGATGGTGTAAATCCTAACCTTGTACAATATCTATTGCAAACTGATATTCAGAAAAGAACAGAAAAGATACAATGGCAAATACAAACATTACACAGAGATTTTTCACCTGGAAACCCAAACCGGGAAAACCAACATATATTATATTCATACATTGTG
>ML795327.1:751257-786270 GCA_009831015.1 Picea engelmannii
CATTGTTTACAATACAATATACATATAGGAGCCAGCGACATCCAAAACCCTAACCCAATGACCTGGATTAGTCCAAAACCCTAATTCCTTAACCGGAAATAGAAAACCATCGGCAAAAAATCATGTGCCGAAAAACCACCTAAATACATGACATGTTTCCCTAGGTAGGTGTCACGTTTCCCGAGGCATAATTTTTTTTTCTGGGAGAGCTGCCCCCCCGACCCCTGGGTGGGGGGCTCCACCCCCCTACACCCCCCTCTAACCCCCCTGCGCGCCCGACGCAGACGCTCAGACACTGTTACTCGTGCAAAGAATATAACACATACCCAACAGATGGCGCTAGCCGTAGTACTCAGAACCTTGCATCTGTTGCTTGGGTAATTTACGCCCATACAAACGAACTTATCACTCTACGAGGTGTGTGTCTTGGTCGTGCGACCAACAATATTGCAGAGTATAGCGCCGTCATCGAATTGTTGATTGATGCTATTTCGCTCGGTATCCGTCACTTGGTTGTACGACTCGATTCACAACTAGTAGTACTACAATTAAGCAATGTCTATGCTATTCGAAGTCCTACTTTATTACAGGTATATTTACGAATTCGCCTCTTGGAACGTTATTTTGATTATATCGAGTATCAGCATATTCCTAGATGTTTAAATACATTAACCGATGCATTAGCTAACTATGTATTAGACAGACATTTGGGCCATTTATAAACAACTCACATCACATGTACCACACAACACAAGATAAGCCAATAGAAGCCGTATATTTGTATATAACGATCAATTTTTTTTTATAAAAAGTTCCTGTCTAAGGACCAAAATTTCAAAATCTACAGCTTATAGCTTCTACAAAGTAGCGTCATTAGTGACGCTCACGATAACACACGACTGCCCGGGGCACCCTACGATGCAAACGGCCAATAGACTCTGACACACCCACAGTGTGACGCTGATAACGTCGAGGGACCTCCCCGATAGCCATATTCAGAATGTCAGCAGTCAATCCCTCCAAGTTTTGCTCCATTGCTTCATAGTCTTCGGGATCCCATCGTACTACTGGAGCCGCCTCTCCTCGCCGCTGAATAGGAGAAGTCCCTGGTGGTCGATATGGCCCCACGTCTGTGCCATCAAAAAGAGATTTTTTCAGTCCTTAGACAAACATAAAAAACATTTTATATGATAAAAATTACAAAAACATTTAAAAGAACAAAATGTGTACTTCTTACCTAGCTCACCCCACTAAGCATTCTCAGGTAGTGCTAAATCTGGGTCCCCTCAAAAGTCCAATCTAGCATAGGCATAATCATCAACCATCATCATCTGTGGTTGATACCAGTCAAAGAACGAATCATTGTACGTGATGATAGGCCCAGCCACATGTCGGACCATGAGGTTGCACCACCTCAGCATCCTCAAATCCTATGGGGCTAGTAAACCCCACTCAACCTGTAATCTCAGTAAGGGAACCCTCTCAAGAAAAAAGGACACTAAAAGTGATCCGTACCCGAATTGTTTCAGGTTACCTCTCCTACATTTTGTCAACTGCCTCTTCATACTGCGGAGAACTGCGTCCACCCAGTTGAAGAATTGTGGTTCTATACACTTGATGGCGTACTGGAAGTAGCTTTGGAGAGCCATATGTGGAGCTGCGCTCCCAGCCATGCGTGCTATGGTGAACAAGATGGTTCGCAAGGTCAAATCTTGGACCCCCTAGATAACCACCTTACCTTTGCTTCTTTCTGCCTCTGGAACGTAGTACTGGCGACAATACTCACTCATCGGGAGTTCGCCACCTCGGATACCGGTCAAGCTAGCGTGGTACCCGTGCCATGATAACCCTGTCAGAAAGTAGATATCCTCGATATCTATAGTCAAGGTGTGGAATCCCACGTGAAACAACTGTTGGTCCATGTCCCACATATGAACCAAGTACTCCAACAACTTGACTTGGGCTCTCATGCCCAGAATCCGGAAGAATTTCAGAAGCCCACAGTCTCGGAGGGAAGCAACGATACTCGTGTCATTCCCGGCAATAGCATCATCTTCCTCATGCTCTCTTTCTTGCCACTCCAGCATTATGACGGTCAAATGCCTGCACAAGAACCATAAGAGAAGGGTCAACAACTCATTTCAAACCTTGGCACATTTTTTATTGAGCAAAAATCATTTCAAATTTTCATTTTGTGGTTCTCGCAAGTGCCCCTTCAGCACAGTGCGAGATTCTCGCAGGTGCCTTTGGGGCCACCTGCGAGAATCATGCATTCTCGCAGGTCCCATATGGCTAGCCTGCGAGAACGCCTGAGCGCAAGTTTTGGCCCTAAAACCAACTCAAAACCTTGAAATTTGTTAATGAAAATGAAAACTAAACCATGGAAAATATAGGAAATCAAGAGCCTACCTCGTTGATGGAGACGGTTCGCCAAATGGTTGCATGTGCTCTCCGCGATCGAATGATGAAATTTGAGGTAAAAAGGGTTGTTTTGGGCAAAGTTCTTGGCAAAATCACAATGAATATGGTAAAAGCCCTTTTACCCACTTATATTTACTTTTTACCATTTTTGTCGATTTTTATATTATTTTATTCATCAAACCTAATGCCTAATAGCCCTATGAGTGTGTTTTTTTGCAGAGATAATGACTTTTGAAGTCCACATAAAAGAGTATGGACGTTTTTTATTTTTTTCGCATGTACGATTGCTTTTTATAGTTTTTAGAAAAACTTCGAGCTCAATCTTCGTTCGTTCTCGCGCTCAAAAATACATGAGAACGCAACCGAGTATACTTTTCCTGTCTTTTCGTACTCGTCATGGTAACATGAAAACGACGAACATAAAGGAGTATCCTTTAAGCTCTTTTCACGCTCCATAAAAATGAAAAGATTGTCGAGCAACCTTGTTCTATTCACGCTCGTAAAAGTATCTGAACTAAACGTTCGATGGGCGATAGTTTATCACTTTTTCGGTCCTGTCGAACTATTTTACGAAAAAGAAATTGAGAGAGTTCTCTTTACTCTATAATCATGAAAAACCTTCGAGTTTTCTATCTTTGGACTCATTAAACAAACATCGACAGACCTGTAATGGGACCGAACCACTCCTTCTTAAGGTTCGTTAAACATACTCTGAGGGACTCATCCGAAGGATGAGCTTACATCAACAAGCATATGTTATCGTCCTCAAGCTTGCGTAAAAATAAAGCGGTACTCGCCAAAATGGTGGGGGAAAATTTGGGAAAATGGATATGTTTCCATCTTCATATTAATGGCAGTAAGTGTCGCTCTTGAACATGACACCCCCTGTTCGTCATTTGAATCCGGGTTGGGAAATCCATTTGTCTCTCATTCGACTTGCTGTAAGGTCATGTCGTGGGTCGCCTTTGAGTCAGTGCTGCCAAGTCTTTGGTCTTGTCCTTCATATGTTCAAGAGTTGTCTACATTGACCTTTTATTAAATCGACCATCTGCAATTGTCCATTCTTACTCTGTCGACCTTCCCTATGTTCGTGTCCACGTTCGTCCGTACTCCGTTCCACCTTCAAAATCTGTTACTCATTTCGTGTCATTGATGGGGGATACATCAAGGCCCTCCTGTGGCGAGTCTTGTTCCATTGACTTCAACTCGTTATCTGGAATCAAGACTTAGAAATCATTTAGTACCTTGGAACCTGCATGCCTTAATGGCAGGTCTCCTCGCTGTCGACAGGGGTTCACATCATTGATCCCTGATCGAGAGATTTCGTCAAGTGCTCGACTTCAGCTCATATATTCGCATTCGTTCAGATTGTACTTTTGTACCTTGGGAGTCATTGACATCAATGGTGATTTCCCTCACACTTGTTAACGGTTTTCATTAATGACCGGTAATCAAGTGGTTTCTACCATGCTCGACTTCGACACATGTAATCACATGGTTAGATTCGTACTTGTGGCAGGGTTGAAGACCCTGGGTCTTCTCTATTTTGGCCCAGGTTGCGATGGAGTATGTATAATTTGTATCGGCACATAGATCCACTTTGTATGTCACGTGGCTATGTCGTCTTCAGATCAAGCAAGTTTCACATAGATCCACGATGTATTTCTGGTGGCTTTGTAACATGTTGACGGCATGGATCCACGGTGTATGTTTGGTGGCCATGACCTATGATTATGATTTCGTTCATTTATGGTCTGAGCATGGGAATGCCTACCTCAGAACTAGTATTATATTCTGCCGATACTTGATTGTTTGCAGGTTTCCAATTAGGTGTGCTCCTGGTCTCTAATACACACACACACAATTTACAAAGTATTTTGGCTGTCACAGATTTCGGCCTCATACTTTGGGGGGCATTCTGTTACACGTGATTTTGGTCACTCTTATGATATCTTAACAATGGTGTATTCAGGCTCCCAATAAGAACTTTTTTCGGAGAAAAGTGACACTTGTCTCCTTCCAGAAAACATATTTTTAAAGTAAGTTTGCAGGCTGCCTATAGTCTAGGGTGCGAGAATGCCTCATTCTCGCAGGCCACCTACACTTAGGGTGCGAACTTCTCGCAGTTTGCTCCATACATAGGGTGTGAACCTGTTTTTAAGCTTGGAAATGAGAAGAGGTCTCGAGGATTCTAGAAGGGAATCTTAGAAAATGAGTTGGCATTCATATGGTTGTCATTTTACTGGCTTCTCTGATTTGATGGGATCATCCTTATCCATGTAACCTTCTCTCCTTCTCCTATATATTGAGAGCTTTCTCATGGAAAAGGTTAAGCAAGATTGAATGAAGAATTGGTGAAAGAATTGTGTGAGGAACTCTGCTTAGATAAGAGCTTGAAGTCCCCATTTGACTGATCAAGCTAGGTCAGATCTTCTTCATATGATTGTGGAACAAGTGTGTGTGTGTTGGAACCAAGAGCCACCGAAAGGAAGCTTGCAACATCAAGGTGATCAAGTTGTAATCCTATATTTCCATTTAATATGATACAGAGGCATGTCCCTTTCACATAAAACCGTTATTGTTTTATTGTGTAACTCCTTGATCATATGCATAAGTTGACTTTGAATATATTATATCATCTTCACTTTGGTCGGTTTGTGTTGTCTTGGACTTGATCACACGAGAGCACTGGAGCGAAGCGGGAACAACAGAGACTTAAGGAAGCGACCTAAAGGTATGTTGCTTGTTCCTCTTTACTAGTAAATTCAGTGATCATAACTTAGGGAAAGAGTAATGCCCTGCCCTATTTTGTTCTAGATCCAGGTGGATCTAGGGAGATCTGTTAGTGTCTGCACCTACCGATTTGTCCTCCAACACAAGTACAACTCTATCTGTTGGGTTGTCCCAGCTCACTGGAGTATTGCACTTCCTATCATACAAGGCTTCAAATGGGCTCATTCTCAATTAAGCTTGATACCCATTATTATATGCAAACTCAACCAAGTGTAAGTAATCTTCCCACTTAGATGGCTTATCCATCGCATACATTCTCAACATGTCTTCAATTATTTGATCGACTCTCTCTGTTTGCCCATCTGTCTGGGGATGATATGTTGTGCTAAAATTTAGATTTGTGCCAAATCCTTTAAATAATCCCCTCCAGAAATTGGAGGTAAACTTTGTATCTATGTTCGAGACAATTGTCCTAGGTATCCCATGCAACCTAGCAATTTCCTTCATGAAAATTTCTGCAATATTAGTGATTGTATGCGTTGTCTTCACCGACACAAAATGAGCAGCCTTTGTTAATTTGTCAACCACCACCATGATTGAATCATGTTGCTTATTCATTCTGGGTAATCTTGTGATGAAATCCATGGTGATCACCTCCCATTTGTTCTCTATAATTGGCAATGGCTGCAACAAACACGTCGGGTGCCTATGCTCAACCTTCACCTTCGGACATTCCATACATCGAGTGATGTAATCAACAACATCCTTCTTCAATCCTGGCCAAAAGAACTGGCTTCTTACTGTTGTAATCGTTTATGGTAACGGGGATGTCCAATATAAGGAACATCATGCATTTCCTTCAGCACCAAATTCCTCAATTCCCCGGAACTAGGAACATAGATTCTATTTTTATGCATGAGTAGTATGTCTTCCTTTATCTCATACTCTATTTTATGTTGTACATCTCCTTGCCGTAAGTTTTCCTTTACTTGTAAGTAATGTTGGTCTATAACAAGACCATCCAAAATTTTGCTCTTCAAGTCTGACTGATGCATACTGATAGCAGTAGCATGCATGATATGCACTCTTCTACTAAGTGCATCGACAACTTTATTCTCCTTTCCCTTTATATGCTTGACGTCGAAGTCATATTCAATTAAAAATTCCAGCCATCTTGTTTGCCTAGCATTCAAGGTTGGTTGTTCAAAAAGATACTTCTGGCCAATGTGGTCTGTTCTTAATTCAAATTTCTTCCCCATGA
Source organism: Picea engelmannii (assembly GCA_009831015.1). Classification (NCBI taxonomy): domain Eukaryota; kingdom Viridiplantae; phylum Streptophyta; class Pinopsida; order Pinales; family Pinaceae; genus Picea; species Picea engelmannii. The sequence continues at coordinate 757,673 of ML795327.1, forward strand.
GATAATGCCTTCACATCCTCAAGGCGTGAACAATGGCAGCAAGTTCTAATTCATGGGTGGCATAGTTCCTCTCATGTTCCTTAAGCTTTCTGGATTCATATCCAATGACATGTCCATTTTGCGTGAGGACTCCCACAAGTAATTCCTTACATGCATCTGTGCATACCACAAAACTTTCATTTGGGTCAGCAATCTTTAACACAGGTGCACTAGTAAGTAATTCCTTCAATAGATTAAGATTCTTTTGACACTTGAGTGTCCATTCAAATTTAGTTCCCTTCTTTTGCAAATAAGTGATGGGATGGGCAATCTTAGAGAACCCTACTATGAACCTTATGTAGTAGCCAGCTAATCCCATAAAAGATCTGACGTCTGACACATTTATGGGTGTTGGCCATCCTCTAATGGCTTCGATCTTCTCTGGATCTACTGCTATGCCCTGCTCTGAAATAATGTGTCCTAATTAATGGATCTGTTTTTGATAGAAAGAACACTTACTCAACTTGGCATACAACTAATGTTTTCTCAGTACTTGCAATACCAGTCTTAAGTGATGTTCATGCTCCTCTTCAGACTTAGAATAGATAAGTATGTCATCCATGAATACTATGACAAACTTGTCCAAATAATTTATGAATATGCCATTCATTAAGTACATGAAGACAATTGGTGCATTGGTCAGTCCAAATGGCACCACTACAAATTCATAATGTCCATACCTGGTCCTAAAGGTTGTCTTATGAATGTCTTCTTCCTTGATTCTTACTTGATGGTATCCTTCCCTAGGGTCAATCTTTGAAAATATATTTGCTCCTCTTAGCTGATCAAAGAGGTCATCAATTCAGGGTAGCAGATACTTGTTCTTTATAGCGTACTTGTTCAGCTATCGAAAGTCAATACACAGCCTCAAGGTTCCATCCTTCTTTTTGACAAAAAGTGCTGGTGCTCCCCAAGGTGAAACACTTGGACGTGTGTACCCTTTCTTCAACAATTCCTCCAATTGCATTTCTAATTCTTTTAACTCTGGTGTGCTCATTCTGTAAGGTGTTTTTGACATCGGGGCAGCGCCCGACACTAAATCAATTGAGAAATCTATCTCCCTTCTTGGTGGCAATCCGGGTATTTCTTGGAATACATCTTCAAATTCCTGTAATACCGAGAAATCTTCCAGGCTTGGCCCCTTTGTATTGTCTGGCTCTTCCACATGAGCTGCATACAATTGACACCCTTTCCTAAAACATCTTTTTAGCTGTAAGGTTGAAATCTACCTTATAGAGATGGGTCTTGGAACTCCTTTCACAATGCTCTATTTTCCATTTCCACCAAGACATGTAAATGTCTTGTTATGACAATCTAGGACAACATGATGCTTGTCCAACCAATCCATCCCAATTAGAACATCATAAGACCCCAATGGTATGATATTTAGATCAGTACTAGTATTCACTCCATTAAGACTTATGGAACAACTTCTGACCATATCATGGATTCTTCTTTTGGTTCCAGTGGCTAACTGAACCAAACTTGCTTTTCCAAGTTTGCTTTTCTCCAAACGTAATCTATCCACTATCTTAGGATCAATGTAGCAAAGACTTGCTCCTAAATCAATCAAAATAGCAACAGGTTGATTTATGATCTTACCTTCCACCTCGATCATATTGGACTGGTACTCTGTTTGTCGATCATTTAAAGCTGCATAGATTCTTCCCATATCCTCAACTATTGTGGCCTCTTGGATGTTGTGCACAGTCTTCACTCTATCCTTTCTGTGTGGGAAATCCTTGTACAGGTGATCTTCCTTGCATCCCCAACATTGGATTGGTGGTCTTCCCCTTTTTCCCAAGGAATATTCCTTCTTGAAATCCCCCTTAACATACTGATCTTTATGATTTTTATTAGGCTCATTCCTATTGAAGGGAGGTTTGAATCCTTTCCTCCTCTGATCGGACTTCGCATTCTTCTTGTCCTTCCAAGATTTCTGCAGGGATTCTCTTCCCTCGCCTTGCTCACACATGTATTTAGCCTTTCGAATGGCCTCAGTCAAGGTCTTGGGTTCATCATACTTGATATTTTCCTTATAAAAGGTTGGTAAACCACTTAGAAATCTCTGTATTTTCACTTTCTCGTCACCAATGAACTTGACATACTTTAACAATCCCAAGAACTTCTTCTCATACTCTGCCATAGTCATGCTTCCCAATCTGAGTTCAAAGAACTCCTGCATTTTCTTGTCATAGAAATGCTCTGAGAGGTACTCCTTTTGGAAGTACTTCTTGAATTGTTTCCAACTGATCCTACTTTCATTAACATGTTCCACTTGCTTCAGTTGGTCCCACCACATTGCAGCTTTCCCGTGTAAATGGTAAGTGGCAATCCTGGCTTCCAGGTTGGATGAATAGTTATGCAACTAAAAATATCTCCTGAGCCAAGCAACCATGCTTCGACATCATCTTCCCTTTCTCTTTCACCCCCAAGGAAGGTGGCTTGAGCTTCCTAGGCTCTCCTTGCAAACTATCTACCTCTTGTTTCCTTCTTTGGTGTCTGACAGGAGACACCTTTGGACTGCTTATGGGATCATCCGATGCATAAAAATTTCTTTCTGAGTAAGGAGGTGAGTGGTGTCCACGAGCTCTACTGGCACTTCTGGAATAACCAACTCTTTCACGATCATCCCTTCTTTCATGGCACCTGCCTTCTTCCTCTTATCTCGAGTTTGATCCCTTCTTCGTTTGCCTTTGCAACTGATTTAAGCTCTGCAACACTCGAGCATTTATTTGACTTTGCTCTCTCATCAGTCTCTCGTTGTCTGCTTTGTAGCTCTGCATTTCTATCTTCATGCTTCTTACCATTTCTATTAACGTTTCCTGCTCTCCTTTTTCCTTGCGTCCATTGAACTTTGTCTCTACATTACCAACTCTAGGATTCTGGCCTTCGGCCTCCTTATCATGACTGGAGACTCCCTCGCCTTCTTCCATTTCCTCAATACGCATCCTGAGCTGACGTGCTTAAGCCCCTTAATTTTGCAAAATGTGCAAGCGACCATTTTGTTAGAATGATGCATATGATAAACAAAATTGCCAAACCATGTTACATGTCTCTTTCTCCCTTTTTTTTGTTCATGGAGATCATATCCCCATTCTCCAAAAATAACAGTGTCCTGTTATCCCTAGCTGACACAAAATTTCATCCTGCGCAGGTGCTTCCTTCAAACCACTTCCCAGGTGACCACGATTAGAAACCGCGGCTAAATCCTTCCTTATCACTTTTCTGTCTCGAGGACAACCAATTCAGCCCTTAGCCCTCCTTCCCTCAACTCTCAATATGCATACGACCACGGCCATGACCCTGCACTTAGCTGAAAAAGCGCTTGTCCGAAGCTTCGGGACTTCGAAACTTTGATCTAGGACTGGATCAACGATCCTCATCCTCTTTCATGATCAACGATCAAGATCCACTTCAGAACTTCGTGCTTTGGAAGTTTCAACTTTCAACCTCCTCTTTCCTCCAGAGTACTATGTACCCGAAGTTCGGAATCAGGTGCCACGCGTCCTCCTCAAATCAACGGCTCTAGTCCACTTCGGGACTTCAGCCTTCAGAAGTCTCAACTTTTTTCGCTTGCTTCCTTCCGAAACGCTTTTACCTAGAGTTCATGATCTGTCGATGCGTGTCCTCCCGTAGATCAACAGCTATGAATCGCTTCGGCTCTTTGGGCTTCGAAAGTTTCAAATTCCATCTTGCACTTTCTCCCGGAGTGCTTTCACCCGAAGTTGACGATCCTTCGACGTGTGTCCTCTGGAATCAATGGTCGATATGTACTCCAACCTTCGGGAGTTTTCGACACAACGTAGCCCATCGCATCTTTCCCTTATGGAGTGCCCAGTCTCTAGACTACACGATCTGTCACCACGTGGACAAATGTTAGAAGCAAACACGTGGCCCAATTAGGTGGGTGACACGTGTCACGTTCTATCTGACCTTTCAATACTCCAAATGCTCAAAACTTACTGACACGTGGCACACATTCCATGTGTCCACATCATCCCAGGTGACGTCCGCAAGCCACGTCACTTTGGAAATTCTGGGGTCCACATCACCTCATGGTGACATCATCGTGCCCCATCCCTTCGGCTCTTCGGGCTTCGGGACTTCAAGAGTTTCTATGCTAGCACACTTCCAATTCTCCCGAACTCCACATTCTCGAACTGGCCAATCTATCGCCATGTGTCCTCCTGGATCGGACAACCAAGATTCACTTCGGGTCTTCACCCGGAGTCCACGTATCTGCACCGTGTGTCCTCCTTAATCTGACGGCTACGATTTCTTCAGGTCTCCAAACTTCGAAAATCTCAAAGTTCAAAACTTATCTGGCTTTTATCCGAAGTCATGGATCTGGTGACATGTGGCTCTCGACAGATCAATGGCTGAGATCCCCTCGGATGATCGGACGGTCAATATTTACTTTGGCTCTTCGAGCTTTGGGAGTCTCAAATATCAACTGAAAACCTCTCGAACAGATTCCTCCAGAGTTACTAATCTGGTGACACATAACCTCTTGGCGATCGACGGTCAAGATCTAATTTGGATGATCCGACAGTCGACGTTTACTTCGGCTCTCCGGGCTTCAGGAGTTTCAACTCTCAACTTCTCCTCGCTAGCTCTTTCCCGAAGTGCTTTCACCTGGAGCACATGATCGGTTGACGCGTGTCCTCCTGTGGATCGACGGTCCCCAGCTACTTTGGTTATTCAGAGTTTCAATGTTCGAGCCCTAACCTGTCACATCACTGCATGCCTTTTAATTTGCGGGGGCATGTATCGGCGGTTTGGAGTAACCCACTTTTCACCCCGCAATTCTCCTGACGCTGACACGTAACCCCCTCAGTGAAACCGTGGTTTGGATTGCGGGACCACCTTGGGAAATTAACTCCCATGCAACTTGGTTCCCTGCAATGCCTCTTGTCCGTTGATCTCACTCTCCAATGAGATCTGACGGTTGTGACCTTAGCCCTTGCTTCCTTTTCATCGGACGAGCCTTGTTCACTTGTCCTCCGATCCAACGATCTCGGATCTCTCCTGATCCTACAATGGCGATCGCTCTCGAATTCGAAGGGGACGGTCACGATCCTTCGAGCCCCTTACAACGGATCTCTGACGATCTAACTCATGTGTAGTATTCTGCAACGCCATTCCTCCTGAGCTTTTCGACTTCACGGTCAGAGTTCAATCTCGACCACGAGACTCTAGCCAACAGACCCGGCCCATACCGGCCCGATGTTTCAACCAGAAGCTCTGATACCAATCTGTAACATACCCAGCCACCCACAGGCCAGGAACGCTACCTTCAAGTCCTCCCTTGGACTACTTTCTCTTACCGATACCTTCTTCCATGAATAAGAATGCATAAGATAAAAGAAAAGACAACATGCACAACAATATCCAACAAGCATGCATAATCTAAGATTCAACTAAACAATAATTAAATATACAGTGGAAATACATTCATATACATGTAAACGATAATTAAATTACACAGCGGAATACATTTATACACAAATAATGACAATACGACAGAGAGCACTTATCATTAAGAAAGATGACACCAACTGGTTGCAGACCAAGGACATTCCACCCAACCGTAGACACCACTGCTCTAAATCTCAACAGTAGTGTCACCCCCGAGCCAGGGCTATGAATCCACAATGACGGTTCCAAAGTGTGCTTGGGTTCCCAAACCAATCATCTCTCACAGGTTTCCCAGCACCCACAACAATCCAAGCACCCAACTCTCTTCTACCCAGCCTGTACCACTCGAGAGAATGGACCTCCACCCTTCTCTGCCATGTAGTCCCTCAGGCAGTCCTTCTCCTTCCTATCAGGGCCTCCAACACCGTTGGTCCAAAATCTCAATGCTAGAAGTCTCAGGACTCGTAGTTGTGAGCAAAATAGGGCACATGCCAACACATCTCAGACATGCAAGCCTCGAGTCGTGGCTGGATTGCACCAACGACCATTACAACCAACTATCCTGTAGCTAATCTTCAATAGTTCATCTCCCTTTCCCCAGGCAAGACGTGGATGAGGATGGATCAATGAATGGGTAAATGGGTGCATGCAAGTGTGTGAGGGAAAATGAACGAACGTATAGGAAAATCAGTGAACAAGACATCAGTCGACGCCCCCCATCGGACCAGAGGCGGGTTTAAGTAACTTCGTGAGGGAATCAAGAACCTCCTGGCCTTCCCCAAGAAGCTCACGTAACTGATCCCCTCCCTTAGACAAAAGGTTCAATTAAAAAAATAGGAATCAACACTCAGACCCTCGAGCACCCTCTCTTGTGGAATCATAGCCCCCTATAACTCTAGTCCTTGTCCGTCTAATAGCCAGCGGTGTGTTTATTATTAATAATGATAAAAACATTACATGTCTTGGGCACACTAGCCTCTTAATAATTGTTTGGGAACTCCGGCCTCTCAGCATTGTAACCATACATTATTTAAAATGGGGGTTCAAAACCTGGGTGTTACACACATCCATCAACCTTACCCAAGAAACTACCCCCACACATAATGAAACATTACAGACCAATTTTGCATTTGCCATATGCTCACAATATGGCCATTACTCTCACCATCGTCCCACTCTATCCAGATTCCAAGAAACATTGGCAAAAGTCTGCCACACATCTTTTCCTAAACCGAATCCAATAGTCCCACAACCAATGGCACCCATTGAGGCTAGTTCTTCCAATGTTTACTATGTATCCACCTCGGTAAATGTAGGACGTATGTGCCCATGTGTGTTATATGGTCGCATGGACCATTTCACTTGTATGTGTCCATCAATTATTGAGTATCACACTCGGAAAATGAATACTGTTAACAATTTTGGGTAGGCCCCCTACACAACTATTAAATTTAGAGTTGTTATTAAGTTATTTTCAATTTACTAGACAATAATAGCATAAGCAGGATCACTAAGAGAAACACAATCACAATATACGCAACATTTTATCCTGGGAAACCCTCATGGGGAAGAAAACCCAACAAAAACTTCCTTAATATAGATTGCCAATACAATGCCAAGATAAAAGACCAAACACTGGAGAATATCCAAGACTGAGCAATGCACCTCTCTCTCCTTCTTTTTCCAACTGTGACTATCTCCAAACTTGCGCACTAGATGAGTGACTTGAGTGAGTGAGCTAATGAGGCACCATCCTCTCTTATTTATACTAGCTTAGGAGCGTTAGGGTTGTGTCTCTTCATTAGGCAGGGCTGACTTCTCCAGCTAGTGGTTAAAACCACTTTAATTAGCCCTAGGGGGGTGACTTCTCAATTAGCATGATATAATTAGTGTTTGACCAATCCACAAAAGGGGATTTGGTCATACATAAGTCCTGACATGATCAATCCACAAAAGGGGATTGATCTATAAGCAAATAACTCAATAATAAATAGAATGTTCTTCGCAGTTACAATATTTCGACACTCCCCCTTAACAAGAAGGGTATTCTACAATACAACATCATCAAGAGAGAGAGAGGGCAACAACATCGTCAACGTCTTGGAACATTGACTGGCACATCTATAAATCATCGAAAGTTTTTCTCATCATCGACAACATCATCATTCACAACATGGAGTTAGAGCATCATCATCATCATCTGCATCAACATTAATTAGTACAATACTAATATAACATCATCAATCAATACATGATTGATATAACATCATCAACAACAACAACATGAGGCTAATACATCATCAACAACACGAGGTTGATACATCATCATCAACAATCAACACGATGTTGATACAACATCATCATAAAAAACACAAGGTTGGATGATCCACGTGGATATCGGTGGTCACCCGTCTTTTCCAACTAGCTCAAAACAATTTTCTGGCAATTTTGGTAATTTACTATTTTTAGCAGTTTTAACTTTCAGGGCCATTTTGAGGACCTAAATGAAGGTTTTTCCGGATCGAGTTTCTCAATGATAGGCAAAGGCTTTGATTGAGCCCTCAAAATGAATCTCCTCGACGATACATTTCCAACGAGCTATCATGCGCCCCAAACAGAGATCGTATGCCAAAGTTACGCCCCCGGGAAGTTGATACACCAAAACTACCCAAAACGGGGTCCACAAAACTGTTGGATTTTCATCTTCCGAGGTTAGGGTTTTGGATTTTCTTTATGATAAAAAGGCCTCTGGAGCCTCATTGTAAAATCATATTCTTGTGAATGCAAGTAGCAGACACATCTCTTCTCGGAGATAAGCTGCCACCATTCTAGTGAGTCTTTCACTCTGTATTTTTACAGTCTTTGTACATTTTCGCTCATTAATAGAAAATTGTGTAGTATTGTATCTCTGTGTTTATGGTTGCATCTCTAATACATTTCTGTTATATTATTGGATATCTGAGATATCTCTGTACATTGCTTTATTATATCTCTGCTCTCATTTCGTGCCGAAAATAATCCAGATCAGTGGAACAACAATATCAACAGCACAAGGCTGAGATAACAACATCATCATCATATAACAACAGAATGAGGCAGGTGCAACAACATTTTGTGGTACTCTGACAAACCGTCCTTACCGGACCTTCGGGATCTGTTGAGGAATCAAAAGATTCCCTAGGATATAAAATCCTAACGGAGCTACCACTACTGACCACAGCTAGCATATACATGCACATGTACTCTGATAGACCATCCTTACCGGACCTTCGAGATTTTCCCAGGGATGATTAGTCCCCTAGGATATAAAATCCTAACAGAGCTTCCCATTGTTCGTCAAGATACTATACTATCATCAACATCACTCCCCCTTTCCAGGGAGGTCCTTTCGGACAACACCAAGCTTGTCTCAGAAGTGCTCAAACTTCACATGAGACAGAGGCTTGGTCAACGCGTTTGCAACCTGCTCATTTGTGCCAACATATTGGAGCTTTATAGCTCCCCTCTGCACCATATCAGGAATGTAGTGATATCAAACCTCTATGTGCTTTGAATTATCATGGAACACATGGTTCTCCGTCATCTTTATACGACTTTGGTTATCACATAGAATCACAATGGCTTCCATCTCCAGATCAAATAGACCTGTCAACAACTTCCGAAACCATATGGCTTCACAATTGGCGGAACATGTTGCAATGTATTCTGCTTCTGCCATGCTGAGAGCAATACTTGATTGCTTCCTGCTCTGCCATGAAGTCATGGCTGACACCATACTGAAACAACATCCTGAAGTGCTCTTTCCGTCAGAGACAACTCCATCCCAATCTGAATCAATATAACCAATCAGTCTTAAGTCATGATCTCCAATATAACTGAGACCAAAGTCCAACATACCCTTAAGGTATCTCATCACATGTTTTGCAGCAACAAGGTGAACACGTCTGGGCTCTACCAGATACTGACTCAAGGTGTTCACAACAAAACATAGATTTGGCTTGGTATTTGTCAGATACATCAACGATCCAATGATCTATCTGTACAACGTAGCATCAACCAATTCTGACGAAGTATCAACCAAGAGCTTCGACTTTGTTTACATGGGTGTGTTCATGGCTTTACATTCCAACATATCAAACCTCTTTAGTATTTCAACTGCATACTTCCCTTGGTTAAGGGATATCTTCTCTGGGCTCTGCCAAACTTCAAGACATAAGAAATAATGCATCAGGCCTAGGTCTTTCATCTCAAATTTTGCAGCGAGCTTCTTCTTACAATTAGTGATGAGATTTTCTTTTCCAGTTAAGAATAAGTCATCCACATACAACAAAAATATAACTGGCTCATCATTCATAACCTTGAAGTAAAGGTTAGAGTCAGCTTTACTCTTGGTAAAGCCTAAGCTCGTCAGAAAATTGTCAATTCTACCATACCAAGCTCTAGGAGCTTGCTTCAACCCATACAGAGCCTTCTTCAACCTACAGACATGAGTCTTTATATCTTCAACTTCAAACCCTTGAGGTTGTTCTATATACACTTATTCTTCAATCACACCATTTAAGAAGGTTGTTTTCACATCCATCTGGTGTAAATTCCACTTCACCTTGGTTGCAAGAGCTATGATTGTTTTAATAGAAGTGTATCTGGCTACATGAGCAAACATCTCTTCATAATCAATGCCTTCCTTTTGAGAAAATCCACGAGCTACAAATCTTGCTTTATGCTTTTCAATACTTCCATCTACAACATGTTTTATCTTGTATAACCATTTGGAAGATACCACATCTTTGTTCTTCGGTCTGGGAACTATTTCCCATACATCATTCATTATAATGGATTGGTATTCTTATGTCATGGCATTTGCCCATTCTTTCTTTTGAATGGCTTCTTCAAAGCAAGTAGGCTCCTTCTCTATGAGATCACACATCAAAGCCATGTAACGGGAGAATGGCTTAGGTTTCTTGATTTTTCTCATGGTTCCTTCTAGGGCACCATACTTCTCTCCATCTTGAATAAGTTCTCATGCCCAAGCTGGATTTCTCTTGTGAGAGATCATCATTTGGGGAGGTTCTTGAGATTCTATCACGTCGTGATCTTCTGGAATCTCCTCATCGGGGGTAACTGTAACTTCCCTCACTGGTTCTGCAACTCTGGGAGCTACAGGTTCTTCTTCATATACTTATTCAAGCTGACATCTCCTTGATTTCTTGAGTGTTGCATTTTTATCAAAGGCTACATATCTGTTGATCTCAATACGATGGTAACCTGGTATGTAAATTTTGAAGGCCCTAGAGACCTCACAATATCCAACAAATATTCCCTTCTTTCTTGAAGGTCCAGCTTGGTTCTTCTTTCTTTCGAAATGTGTACAAACATTGGACAACCAAATATCTTGAGATGGCTTACTTATGGCTTCTTTCCGGAGAACATTTCTTCGAGGGTTTTGAATCCAAGTGCATTATGGGATAGTCTCTTCTAGACATACACTATTGTTCTTGCTGCTTCAACCCATAAGTGCATTGGAAGATCTTGATTGTGGATCATAGTCTTCTCCACTTCCATTATAGTTCTATTCTTTCTTTCCACTACACAATTTTGTTAAGGATCGTAGGGAGTGGTGAGCTCCCTCTTAATCCCGGTCGCATCTCTGCAAAAGGTTACAAATTCTTTTGAGGTGTATTCTCCTCCATTATCTGACCTGAGTATCTTGATTTTTCTTTCAGAGAGATTCTCTATCAAGGCTTTGAATTCCTTGAATTTTCCAAACACTTCATCTTTTGACTTCAAGAAGTAAACCCAAGTCTTGCGAGAATAATCATTAATAAATGACACATAGTATACATACCCACTAAGAGAGGTTTATGGCATTGGGCCACATACATCTGAGTGGATGAGCTCCAAGATTTCTTTTGTTTTACTGTCGCTCTTCGAGAAAGGATTCTTTATGTTCTTTCCTTGTGCACATCCCTTGCACACACCTTCATGATCAACCTTGAATTTTGGTAGACCTGTAACTACCTTGCTTGCATATGGTAAGGTTTTGTAGTTGATGTGAGCTAGTATTTTATGCCACAGTTCACATGGGCTCTCAATGGAGTGAGTCAAGGCTAGATCTGAGTGACCTTTTAACTTATATATTCCACCTTCTTATGTTCCAATAACAATTGCTTCTTCTATGGTTTTTCCTTTATGCCACATAAGAACTTCACCATCTATGAAGGCAACCCTAAAACCTTTCTTATCTAAAGCTGAGATAGAAAGTAAGTTCTTTGTCAAACCTGGTACATATAGTACATCCTTCATTTTCATCAGGGTCCCTGAATCAAGTTTGTAGGTGGATTCTCCTACTCCTTTGATAGGGTACTGGTAATCATCTCTGAGTGTAACTTTCTAAGGAAAGTTCTTTTCTGTGAGGCTAGAGAGAATGTCTCTCTGACCTATCATGTGCTTAGAAGCACCACGTCTATGACAAGTATCCTCTCCAGGTGACACAGATCCCGAGAGGGTAGAAAATAAGACATAGTATTCATTCTCTTCTTTAGTCATCTTCGTGGGTGGTTGATCATCTTCAACTACATGGGCATGATGTCTTTTGTTATTCCTTTTCTTGTATTCTTCTCTCTTAGCTGGGCAATTCTTAGCAATATGTCCCATCTTATCACAATGGTAACATTGCTAAGAGGAGAAATCTTTTTCTCTTCTTTGACCTTTCTGAAACTTCTGGAATCTCCTTGGAGGGTGAGATTCTTTATGGAAATGGGTGAATCTCTTTGGGGAGCGAGATTCCTTATGTTGATGGATCTCCTTATGGAAGTGAGACCTTTTCTTTCCTCCTTTAGCATGAGCATATAGGGCTTGATCTTCATCCCTTAATAGTAATGCTTCTCGGTTAGCTACTATTGCTTCTTCTTGAACACATTCTTCCCAAAGACTGTCAAACTGAAGTTTTTCCTTCCTTGCACAAATGGTTTGGATGAAGGCATCCCAGGGTCTTATGAGACCATTAAGAGTTGTCATGATGAGTTAATCTTCATCCAAGTTGTTTCCAATAGCTTCTAGCTATTTTTTGAAATGAGTAATCCTGGAGAAGTAGTCATGAACTGTTTCTCCTTTATGCATCTTTGTATTCTTGAGTTGGGTTCTCGAGTTCATCTTCCGGTTAATGTTCTTTCCTTCATACATTCTGGTTAGGGCATCAAACATCTATTTTGGAGTATTCTTTGAAGCCAATTGAGGGATCAAGCGATCTTTAATGGAGTCTGCAATGATTCTTTTGGCCCTAACCATATCCTTCTTATACTTTTCTTTAGCTGCATCTTCTTCGGGTTCTGGTACATTTTCCTTTATGAATTTTGCAAGGTCATTCTCTTCAAGAATGAGTGCAATCCTATACTTCTAGGCACGAAAGTTTTCCACACCTTCTAACTTGTCAAAAAGCTTGGTGCTTGCAAACATCTTGACTTGGAGTTGGGTAAATGACCAAAAATTGGAAGTGCTCAGAAATTAAATCTAAACATACCAGGAGGTGCACTTGGTTGAGGCGAGTAGGCTGGTGTAGTCTGTTTTCAAAAAATCCAAATTTTACCCCTTGAAACCGAGCTTGAAAAAATCTGGAATGGTACTTCTGGTACTGGTTCTGGTTTCCTGGTTTTCTGGTACCAACCAAAACTAGGGTTTCACTTCCCAGAGGCTCTGGCCACTGAAAAGGTGCGCTCAAGCTGCCAACGAGTTCGTTAAGCTAGGGCGCACTTCCCTATATGGTTTTTAGGCTGAAATTCCCTTCCAACAAAAAGCCCTAATTTTCTTGTACGACAAAATGACGTTTTTTAGTATCCAATGAAAGGTTCTCTCTTCAGCTTAGCTCTGAAACCATGTTAAATTTAGAGCTGCTATTAAGTTCTTTTCAATTTACCAGACAATAATAACAAAAGCAGGATCACTCAGAGAAACATAATCAGAATGTACACAACATTTTATCCTAGGAAACCCTCATGGGGGAGAAAACCCAATAAAAACTTCCTTAATATAGATTGCTAATAAAATGCCAAGATAAAGGATCAAACACTAGAGAATATCCAAGACTGAGCAATGCACCTCTCTCTCCTTCTTCTTCCAACTGCAACTATCTCCTTCTTGTATACTAGTTGAGGAGCGTTAGGGTTGTGTCTCTTCATTAGGCATGTCCGACTTCTCAATTAGCATGATATAATTAGGGTTTGACTAATCCACAAAAGGGGATTTGGTCATACATAAGTCCCGACATCATCAATCCACAAAAGGGGATTGATCTATAAGCAAATAGCTCAATAATAAATAGAATATTCTTCGTAGTTACAATATTTCAACACGAACATGGTCCCTTAGCATCACCACCACCCCTTAGGATGTGTCTCTCCCATTGACTCAGGAGCAAGAATTCATCCCTCTTTCCCTACATTCCTTCCCAATACAACTATCTTCGAAGAACCTTTCCCTAGCCCACCTAACTCATCAAAAAGCCCACGACAAGAGATTCTCCCCCCTCCTCAAGACCACGACACACACACACATATGTGCATATATGTTACCTTTCTTCCAGTGAAGGACCACTTCCTTCAATGGAACAAACTATCTCTATTGACGATAATATTACAATACCACAAGCCTCATCATCTTGTACTACTTCAACAACCACTGATTCTTCAACCTTCCATGATATGTCCATCTCGTGTGAAACATCTGGCCCCATCATGCCACACGCGTTCACTCATAACCCTGAAAATCCATTTCTGTCATACTCTTTTGTTCAATTGAAGATATTCTAAAGGCCATAACAACACTCGACTACCTCTGGGATGCAATGCACCATCGTTCATTTTTCTAGTACCTCAAGGTGCTTTCCAAACCACTGACAACACCAACATTTGTGCGATGGAATATGAGGACTTCATTCCTCTAGGGCATACCAATTGGTTCAAAAACCCAATCCCCACCCACGATGTTTTTGAAAAAGGGAACATGGTCAACATTTCCCCAACCATTATGGTGGACATTTCCATCAAACCATGGATCGTCGAAGAAATCACCCTCAACGTTGCATGCTCCGTTGAAGAAGTCCTTGCCTACAAGGCTCTTTTTCAAGCGTATTATGACATTTTTACCTGGTCATATACCGAAATGCCTGGTCTCGACCCAACCATTGTCGAACAATTAATCGACACTTGGCCAGATGTTGTGCCAGTTTGCCAAAAACAACGACCCTTACATCCTTCAAAAGTTATGGCTATCAAAGTTGAAATCGACAAGTTATGTATTGCCAGGTTTATATACCCCATTGCATATACATCGTGTGTCTCAAATCCCATCCTCATTAACAAAAAACAGGGAACCATTCACATCTATATAGATTTCTGAGACCTCAACCAAGTTTGTCCCAAGAACAACTTTCCCACCCCTTTCATCAATCAACTAATCAATTCATACGTCGAACATGAAGCCCCGTCATTTGTGAATGGATTCTCTAGAATCCCCGTCATTTGTGGATGGATTCTCTGGCTAAAACCAAATTCAAATCCACCATGTAGATCATTACGACACTGCATTCACCACCCCCTAGGCACCTTCGCATATCTCGTCGTGCCCTTTGGTCTAAAAAACGCTAGAGCCACGTTCCAATGGGCATTGACCTATATCTTCCATGATCTCTCCCACCTCATTCTCGCGTACTTGGACGATCTCATAACTCATTCCAAAAAATAGTCCCGACACCTCGAAGATCTACGAATCATCTTCCAAAGGTGTCGTCAATAAAACATTCTTTTAAACCCCCTTAAGTGTGTTTTTTGCATTGTCGTCGAGTGATTACTTAGATTAATAGTATCCCAATAAGGGATCATGGTGGACCCCCTCAAGGTCTAATCCATTAGTGAAATCACCCCTCCAAAAACCATGTGCTAATTATAAATCCTTCAGAGCAAAGCTAATTTTTTGCGTCGCTTTGTTCTTGATTATGTGATTTTGCTCACAGCTTCTTGCGCTTGTTACACCAAGATATCCCATTTAAATGGGATCACCAAGCCCAAAAATATTTCAAGGCACTGAAAGCTATGCTTTCCAAAGCCCCTTTGGTTAGTCCCCTAGACTTTGAAAAATACTATACCCTATAGCTTTCTGCCTCAGAGGTATCAGTTCCAGGAATCTTCATCTAGCAAGGCGAAGATGGGCACAAACATGTCATATACTACATTAGTAAAAACCTATCAGGGCCACCTTTGAACTACAATCAAGAAGAGAAATTGGCCCTCGTCGTGGTTCTCATAGTCTAGAAGCTGCACCACTACATTTTTCTTCGAACCACCAAGGTCGTTGCAAATTCCAATCCCATGCAATATTTGCTAAGCTGACACTAGATTAATAGGAAATTTGCTCAGTGGTCGTGATTCTTCAAGAATTCGATTTAGAGTTCACTACTCCCAAGAGTAAGAAATCCCTGGTCCTTGCAAAATTCATTATTGATTTTCCATCAAAGAAAAAGGACACACCAATCAACAAAAAAATCCCAAATGAACATATGTTTGTCATTTCATTTAATGACCCCTAGTACGGTGACATCCTCGTCTACCTCTGCACCCAGAAGTTCAACCACCACTTATCTCAAGATGATCGTCGACGTATCCACCACCAAGCCCACACTTTCCCCTCATCAAAGATGTTCTATATCGATGGGGAGTGGATACCCTTCTACGTCATTGTCTCACTCTCATTGAGGCAGAACTAGTCCTAAGCAATTTTCATAATGGCACTTGTAGTGGAAATCTCTTTCAGATGTCCACTGCCTAGAAAATTGTGCAGGCTGGTTACTTTTGGCCTACCCTATTCCATGATTGTATCCACGTAGTCAAACATTGTACTAAGTACCAAATCTACACACATAAAGCACAAGCCCCACTGGCTCCCTTACATCCTGTCATCACTGTCAGTCCCTTTTGCAAATGGGGCATGGACTTTATGACATGCAACCCTCCATCTAGTAATGACCACAAGTATATCATTGTGGTCGTTGACTAATTCACCAAATGGGTCGAAGCCATGCCTACGTTCAACAACACGACAAACACCATAGCTCGCTTCTTTT
The DNA here is from genome assembly GCA_009831015.1 of Picea engelmannii. Taxonomy (NCBI): domain Eukaryota; kingdom Viridiplantae; phylum Streptophyta; class Pinopsida; order Pinales; family Pinaceae; genus Picea; species Picea engelmannii. The sequence goes on from ML795327.1 coordinate 774,246, forward strand.
TCAACCATGTTATTACGCGTTTTGGGGTCCCCTTACAACTAGTGTCAGATCACAACAAACATTTTGAAAACAAAGTATTTGTTGAGTTGTCCTCGCACTTGGGATTCACCCATGAGTTCGCTTCACCATATTACCCCTAGTTCAATGGACAGGTTGAAGTTGTCAACAAAGTCCCCAACATAATGTTGCAGCTCACGGTGAACACACATAAAAACAACTGGCATCACATGCTCTTATCCACATTATGGGCATATTGGAGGACAGTCAAAACTGCCACAGGGTTGACCCCCTTCCACCTTGTTCATGGGGTGGAAGTTGTATTACCCATCGAGTGTGAAATACGAACACTCTGCACGACAGTTGAACTACTCACCGACATCACTTCCCTTGAGCAACTTTTCGCTGCCTTAGAAACTCTTGACAAAGATCGACGATCCTCGTCGCAAAACAACAAGTCTGCCAAAAAACTCTTAAAAGCTACTTTCGATTGACTTGTTAACCTTCATTTCTTCAACGGAGGCAACTTAGTCCTAGCCTATGATATCGCCCACGACACTCTAGTCCATGGAAAGTTTGAATCTCTTTGGCGTGGCCCTTTCATCATCAAACAATGCCTCGCAAAGGGAACATACATCCTTGGTCACCCTGAGGCCACCTTCCTTAAGGACCCCATCAATGAGTTGTACGTGAAGAAGTTTTACCCATAAAGTAACCACCCTACTTTGGACCATCTCTATGTATATATCTCTTTCTTTTATAGATTTTTTAATCTTGTTGTACACACACATCAAAATCTTTAAAATGTTTTTTGATAGCTTCTACTTGCTTGTTTTATTAGATGAATAATCTGTCGACATATCACATTGGTTTTGTCGTCGGTGCTAGTCGATGGACTCAGAATCTTACTTCAGCAACTTGGGCCATTTATACCCCTACACATACACTGCTTCAATCCAACAACATGTGTCTAGGACCAACTACAAATAACCAAGCATAATATGTTGTCGTGATCGACCTTCTGGCTGATACTGTTCACTTTCACATTCGTCACCTCAACATATTTTTGGATTCCCAACTAGCATCACATGCTCTTCTCCACATTATGGGCATATCGAATGACAATCAAAACTGCCACAGGGTTCACCCCCTTCCACCTTGTTCATGGGGTGGAAGTTGTATTACCCATCAAATGCGAAATACGAACACTCTGCAGGACAGTTGAACTACTCACCGACATCACTCCCCTTGAGCAATGTTTTGTTGCCTTAGAAACTTTTGACGAAGATCGACGATCCTCATTGTAAAACAACAAGTCTGCCAAAAAACTCTTAAAAGATACTTTCGATTGACTTGTTAACCTTCATTCCTTCAACGAAGTCGACTTAGTCTTAGCCTATGATATCGCCCATGACACTCTAGGCCATGGAAAGTTTGAATCTCTTTGGCATGGCCCTTTCATCATCAAACAATGCCTTGCAAAGGGAACATACATCCTTGCTCACCCTAAGGGCATCTTCCTTAAGGACCCCATCAATGAGTTGTACCTAAAGAAGCTTTACCCATAAAGTAACCACCCTACTTTGGACCATCTCTATGTATATATCTCTTTCTTTTATAGATTTTTTAGTCTTGTTGTACACACGCATCAAAATCTTTAAAATGTTTTTTGATAGCTTCTACTTGCTTGTTTTATCAAATGAATAATATATCGACATATCACATTGGTTTTGTCGATGGTGCTAGTCGTTGGACTCGTAATCTTACTTCAACAACTTGGGCCATTTACACCCCCACATATACACTGTTTCAATCCAACAACATGTGTCTAGGACCAACTACAAATAACCAAGCATAATATGTTGTCGTGATCGGCCTCATGGTTGATGATGTTCACTTTCACATTCGTCACCTCAACATATTCTTGGATTCCCAACTTATCATTATGTAGTTAAACAATGTATATCAAGTATGTGACCCTTGCTTGTTTAGAAAATACTTGCAAGTTAAACTTTTATCAAGGAATTTTGAGCCACCACATTCACACATATCCCTAAAAGTCAGAACCAAGTTCTAGATCACATCGCTAATGAAATTCTAGACTAGCATTTTTTGCATTAATTATATCATTGTTTATCTATTTATGTTGTTTAACCATCACACTTATCACATATGATATAAAGCAAAACAAACATAGATAAACCATCTCAAATCAAAGCAATCACATAAAACATCATAAACGAAACACCACAAAATGTGTATATCAATATATATAACATCGGTTTAAAAGATGGAGTATATTACAAATAGGTCAACCCTCATTATGGTCGTGCTCACCAAATCATATACAAAATGGGGGGATTCTGCCCCTATATTTGTCTTGGCCTCGCCCATATACATCAGTGCATACAAAAGTTGTGGGCCTTGCCCGTATACATCACTAAGCACCTAGGGTGCTTCTAACTCAAGAAATCCACCTGCAGGAGCCCTAGCCGGGGGTCCTCCCCTGGCTTGAGGTGCCTCACTAGCTTGTGGCCTCATCTGCCCAGTCAATTCTGCCCCTATGACAATTGCCCATCATACCAGCAGGTGCCAGTCTAGTTCCATCCCTACACAGGTCTCCAAGATCTCCTCATCTTGGACCTTCGTTCAATGGGCCTCTAATACCCATAGTAAGACTCGGTCAAAGCACCGACACAGGTTAGCCAACTGAACTTGAAGTTGTGCATCCTCCTCAATAGGTCCCCTTGTGGTGGTTGAGATGACCTTGTCCCTATGTCATTATGACCTCGTCGTCACCCTACTGTAGCATGTTGCTCAGGAACCTTCGTGACACACTCATGCACAACTAGGATCTCCCATCCCCGTAGCCCAACATTTGCAAACACAAATAGGGTTACCAATTAGTAATCTCTCACATACATCATATACAGACATAAAAATCATCAAAAATAAAATCAACAGAACTTAGCTCGTCGGTCCCAATCCTCCCTAGGAGGGAGGATCATGTCAGGGTCATGCCAATAATCCACACTGGCATATGGATACTCCAAGATGATCTAAGGGGTCTGTAACCAAAAACCCTGGAATGTTACTGCAAAGTAACATCCCATAAGGTCGCCCCCTCTTGAATCATGATGTTCGCCCACCACCTCGTCTGCGGTACCCTCAAAGGCGTTGAATCCAAAATAATTTGAGGCCACATGAGTACAACCCGCTCAAAGAAAAAGATGCACAGAACTAAGCCAAACACAAAATCTCTGCCCGAGCGACACACACATTGGTTGAGCTGAACAAACATAGTGTCCCTCATAAGGCGAGCCCATGCGTATTACTGACCCTGAAGTACATGCTCCATAATTGTCATGTGGGTGCCAAAGATGCACTATGTCACTAAGGATCCATAAATCCTCACTACCATTGCAACGACTGCATGTGTCACCAACTGTTCGATTCGGTTAATCCAAATCACTCCCCCAGCCACAACACTCTCACTTGCACAGTGGCGTCCCACCAACTTCTGCACGGTCGCACCCCCACCATGCAAATCATCAACTCCAATACAACTCCCTAGATAGGGAGGCCCATTATAAAGTATATGTTAGTCTTCATTGATAGCTCCATCGCCTAGCCTCAAACCTCAAAATCCCTCTGAGTAGGCCTCCACATCCCCACCACTAAGGTCAAAAGCTCCTCCTGGGAACATAATGGGGCACACTAAAGGTATTTGAGCAAACCATAGCAAGCCAACTCAAAACGTGATGCCGCGTCCGCCATTACTATTGTATAGAGGGCCTCCTAGTCCCTTTCACTAATACACCGACATCTTGGTGGAATTATGCAAGATCACAATATGCGGAAAACAAACAAAAAACAATCCCAAAGATCTGTTAGTCAACATGGCAAAGCATCAACCCCCAAAACAACTCTCTCGCATAATCTGCATGATTATTCCTCAAATAGTCGCTCTTATTAGCGCGATTGAGGGATGAACAATCATGCCAATTGCATGGCTGAGGGATGAACAATCACGCCAATTGGCATGACTGTCCATCCATCAGTAGCATTCAATCCACACGATTGTCGCCCAATTAGGAGCGTTGATCAACACGATTGTTCAAATAAGAATTGCGTTGTTTCGATGTGATTGTAAAAGGTCATCGTCACTGTATGGCACGGGCGATCAAAACATACTTGCATTGATTAGTGCATGTATCTTCTAATTGCCTACGTGAACCATACGATCCACCTCGAAAAATGGATTGTACGACCATCCATACTCTCCTAAGAAAAAAATTGAAAATTCCAAAAAGACCGGGAGGTTAGGACCCCTTACCTGGCTCTCTCGCAACTGCAATTTGATGTCCAATGGGCGTGCAAAAGAGCTAGAACTCTCACAAACCACTCATACTCACATCTGTCCACGTCACCAGGCCCAAACTTCCTTTCGCCCATACAGGAGCATAGCAGCTTCGTTTTCCAAATCGTTTGCATTGTTGGGATCACCATTTTTTATTCCACACAACAATATGATCCATCATGCTCTTCACACACCTTCCCCGGGACCCCTTTTTCCTAGTTACAAGTACGCTTACTCACTATCACTTTGTTAAATTCTCACATTATGTTTTTACTATCAGGCATTTTTCACTTCGGGTATTCAGTTTTTGTGTGCAGGTACTCATCAAGAAGCTCACAACACTTACGGTTCCAATCATCTCATGACCCCTTCAAGTATATGTTCAAAACTAGCATGTAGTCATTCCCTCTGCTAACAATTGTGTTTACCAACATTTCCCTTCAGCATCTGCCCGCCTCTAGGTTCACCATGGTTGGTACCACAATAACTTCACCCGAATCCACTTGCATCGGGTTGTTGTGTATCGATGGTTGTGTACCCACATGGGTTGTCTCATACTTCTTAATCCCTAGATAGATTAACACCCATGTCGTTTATCCCATAAGCACATGAGTCCATGTAGTTCACACTCCAGAGAATGAACCTCATATTTCTTCTCATCATATTGCTAGCTTACACGTCTATGGATTCCCATATCATTTACCATTTTGATTGGTTTTGTTGAATGCACCTCGACGTTTTCATCGGCCCCTCATCTCCTCCAAGATCGATGATCCATCTGCAAGTCCAATCCCTCATCCACTCACCCATACAGAGACCGACCCTTAGCCCTCCCATCTTTCATTTTGTTTCAAACACTTGTGCCTTCATAAGGCCAAGCCATCTTTTCACTAGGGCACTTGTCTCTGTATGTGCACATTCAACCCAAACCATTTTTTGATTCATTTGGTAATTGTATAAAGTACCTTTTTGATTTACAACAAGCAAGTAGACTTAGGCCATCATATCCGATGGAGCCGTTTTTTAATTGGCGACCACCCTTGTTGCCCTTGGATGGAGCATTTATATTGGCCAAACCTCGAGTGTCCCAATACCCTCTGTCACGACCCCCAAGTTTTCACCCCTAACTCCCAACTCTTTGTAGCCTCATCACCTTCAATAACAATTAGACAATACCTTGCCATTGCCTAATTGTCCCCATGACATCAGACACTTTTTGTCCAGTTAAGTTTTTGATTGCCGCCCCTGTCAGTTGTCACTTATGCTCCGACCAAGGGAAGTATCAAGTCCCATTTACTCCAGCCTCGTCCATCTTTACTAACCAACTACCACTCTTACAAGTTAGTACCTGATACCATATTGATTAGTTGATACCAAGGAGCACTTTGCCCCTTGTAGTCGTGGCTCCATTCCTGTTGACCTCAACACCCGTTTCCATGAATGTTGCAGTATCTTGGTTCTCATTACCCTACAAATGACGAGCCTTAGACAGGACAGAGAGAGTCATCATTGCTCTCTGCTTCTGTTGACCCCCCTAATGTTTGACATCAATAACTATCCATATCAGGGTGGGTCTTACTTAGCAACAGTTGCAGTTCTCAGTACTAGTTGAAGACCTCTAGACTTGCAAGGCTATCCATGCCTTTGAGTCATGAACACCCATCACATATGTTCACTCCAAGTTCCATGGTAAGTTCTCATTCATAAAATCATTTGTCGTTACTGATGCCCCTGAGGGCGTTGCAAATTTCTACTTCATCAAGGTTTTGTTCAACTACAAGATCATCTTAATTTTTCATACTTCGCATGATTAGACCATAGGCCTCCACCTCTTGTCTATTGTTGGAATTATTTCTGGTTAAGGCATGAACATGGGGCATGCCCACCTTGTTTGTATAAAGATCCCATATTTTTTAGGGTAGTGTTTTTACAAGTGGATCTCTCCTCCTTTCTCTAAAAGCCCGTCCTTTTTCCTTCAAGGCTCTCTCTCACAAATGCACACAACAAAATAAATGATGATATATTTCGACTATACAATTACTCCTAACCTCACACATTAGGGGCATCTATTATCACCTAAAAATCACTCACGAAGCTATAGAGGGATCACCAGAGAAGTCATCGATCCCTTAAATTCTCAAATTTTCATTATTAAACAATAAAAAATAAATGATATTCACTAATCAAATTTAAGATAAATAAATAACACCTTTTTATAATTGAAAAAATATTTTTTAACAACCTAAAGTCGAACTTTAGAAAATCCAATTGTTATGGCCAAAATCATAGGAAGTCAAATAAAAGAAACCTTGACCGCCAATAGGCAGGGAATAATAACACCACATGCTAAAGATGGCGCATTAAAGCTTTGCAAGAGGTGATTTACCGGAATAGCCGGTCAACAGGTTAGGGTTTTGGAGTTAGGAAGGTTAAAAGGGCGTTTGTGCTTCTTTCAGCTAATGTTTAAATTGTTTCAGTAGGGTTTTGAGCATCTGTGAGTAGGGGCGGATCGAGAGGAGCTGAAGATGGTGAAGGGACGCCAAGGAGAGCGTATCAGGTAAGAGATCTTCAATGCCATCATTTTCCCTTCGTAGAAGAAGTTATTATGCCCAAGACTCTATTGTTTTTAAGGAAAAAACGAGCTGTACTCAGTGAAAAACTTCGATGGTTATGCTTCGATGGTTATGCCTGAACATATGCTGTCCCCGAGTCTGTGCCTCGAACCCTTTTTTTTTGCTCTGCTCTGCGGAAGATTAACAGTTTCGATGGGGGAAATGGCGTTTTCTACTGTGACGCCTATGTCTGATTGCGGCAGTCCATGAACAGCTGACTGTTTTATTTGCAGGGGACGACCATCGGTTCGCCCTCAGCCGTCCACCTCATCGTGAGCCTTCTCAGCCTCCTCCAGCGAACCTTCCACCGGCCTGTACTTTCTTTCCCATCTTCCGGAACTGTTCAACTCGTTTTCCTTCTTTTGGTTCCTTTAAACTTGCTTCCTGATCTCAAAGCCCGTGTTGCTGTTGTGGCTGGTCAAAGTTTTTACGGAGTTACTGACAAACCTTTGATCTAATAACGTGTTGAACCTAACCTCGTTGAAGGAACTCACCTGGTTACCTGTAGCAGGTTGTAGTTAGACAGTTTATTATCTAGCAGTGATAAAACGAGGTGGCGAGATATTTCATATGGAAGATTTATTATACAAATAACATTTCAAGGTGATTTCTTAAAATCGGAAGTATCTTTCGTACCAGAAAAGAAGCACGGAGGACCTGATATGACGAGAACCCTGTTATATGCTAATTTAAAATGCATGATTGAGGATAACCATGAGGCACAGTCATTGATCTATGAATGTAACCACGGAGAATATAAAGGCTAGAAGAGATAGGTCCAGCATTCTCATTGAGAGCTAAGCCAAGTTTTGGAGCTTTCTTTGCCATATGAATTTGGCACATTGCCTCTCATTTGATTGAAAGATCATATTTTCACCTTCAATATCCTTTGTAGGGCATTATTGGTTTTATTTGATTGAAAGACCATATTTTCACATTAAAATGCCCTGTGAAGGCTCACAGGGCATTGTTGGTTGCAAATTTAATCTTTGTTCACTAGTGTAATTCATACAGCAATTCAACTACTTGTTGCCCTCTGCCCGACATGGCTTAACTAGAAAATTTCCTTATCCTAAAACATCGTTGAAGTTCTTTTGGCTGCCTTTGTAATCTTTGTCTCGAGTTTTTGAAGTCTGCTCTAAAGTCTAAATGCTCTTTGATATACTGTCATTTTGAAAGCAGTTTTGCTGTATATAAAATTTAGTTAATTTGATACACTGCCATTTTGAAAGCAGTTTTGCTCTTTGTTTAGTTATCATTTCACTATCACATGGGATAATTTCTGACACTTAAAATATCAAATATAAGTTTTTAGAGTCTTCTAAATCCCTAATTCCGCACTTCTACTCTTATTTTCAAACCCTTACATCTTTCTTTCAAATATCACCTGTTTTGCCAAGTCTCAGAAATATTGACCTGCTTTAGATGAACATAATATTATTATTAAACATTTTACCCTTAACTGAGTAGTATTTATTATCGAGAAGATCCAATGCAGTATGACATGTAGACAGAGTCGACTGTACAGAGTTTATTTATTTTACACAACATTGAGCGAAGGGCTGCATTGTAGACTGTTCTGATTGTGTATGTGCCCACCTTACTAACATGATGAAGTCTTGACTAAGGACTAAGACTGGGGTCTGCTTGAAAGCCCTTTTTACTTGCTCCTCCTGTATTAGTTGAAAGCTGAAGGGTGACTGTTTTGTGAGTCTTATATAATGTTGTGGAATTTTGATAGATTTAAGCAATTGTGTTATTTGAAGCTTTCAATTAATAAGGAAAATTTATTTTAAAAAAAATATTAATTTGCCTTTGCGTTGATTTTAAAAAAAATATTAATTTGCCTGTGTGTATATATTTAGGTTGTATGTTCGAGGGATCATCCTTGGCTACAAAAGGTATGGAGCTGAAATCCTTTCTAAGACGTCTCATTACAAAATTGTTTGTTGAGCTTGATTATTGACTATTTCTTTAACTTTGTCAGGTCTCTGATATATTATATATATGGAAGTGCCCATGAGTCCTGTTGATTGCTATTTCCATTTTTTATCATTAATTTTGTTTTTATTTTTGTTTTCCCAATTGAGCAGGTCGAAATCAAATCAGTACCCAAACACTTCTCTAATTCAAATCGAAGGAGTCAATACACCAGAGGAAGTGGACTGGTATCGTGGCAAAAGGATGGCCTATATTTACAAGGCAAAAACCAAGAAGAATGGAACTAATTACAGGTGCATTTGGGGCAAAGTTACAAGGCCACATGGTAACAGTGGTGTTGTTAGGGCAAAATTTAGGACGAACTTGCCACCAAAGTCCATGGTATGTTTAATATAATGTTGTACTTTATTATATCTTTGAATAGACCATGACTATGTTCATTTAATGACATGCAATGTTTGGTAATGCCAGGGAGGGAGAGTGAGAGTATTTATGTACCCCAGCCGCATATGAGGTACATATCCAGTCTTCCTATTAGGATTTTCATTTTCTATTCTGGAAATCTGGCTTTTTTTGTGTATGGTCTCATTGCACATGGCTTATGCATTTGAAATTACAAATCTGTCAGTCTCTAATATTGTTGTGTTGTGTTCTATGGTTGCAGGTTGCTGTTGCTACTTGCCCTAGAAAGCCTTGGGTGTTTCATTTTTTAGTTTTGTTCCGATATGAAGGACCTATTGTTGTAGAAGACGTTGATTTATGAGCTTTTAAAAAGTTTGTCAAAACATTTTCCTCCACTGGAAGATGTGATGCAGCTTTTTTACCTTCTTTTTCTTAGAATATTTACATCTTTTGTTATTTTATTGTATTCTCACTTAGGTGAGAACTATGAAATCATGATTTTGTCAAGATGAGTACTGATAGCTTTCTGGTGTAGACATCTGCACATGGTCTTATGTTCTCAGCATTTTTGGTTGTCTTTATGTGCCCTTTAAAATGTTCCGTTCATAAAAAGAGATCAAATATGAAATTTTACTGAAGTTATATGTATGCTGTTAAATATGACTGTTCTTGCAAATACACAAATGTAGCTGTTGTATAGTGTGTATGTACCCAAATTAGTTAATCTTCTCTTTGTTATAGTAGCAAATTATGGGGTGGAAGCACTAGGTTATAAAACATCATCTCTTTTCTTTGTTATAAAACATGTTGAACTTAGCAATTCTGGTTGCTTTTCAGTAAGAATTTTGCCCTGTTTTTGCGTGATATTTTTCTGTAGAGGCACACCAGTTTTTGTATGATCATATTCAAACTTAGGTCGTACATGTATGTGTTAAATGCTCTGAATTTGTTTTTGCTGAACAGTAATCTGGTTAAATAGGAGATATTATACAGGATAAGTTCCATCCCTAGAACATTTTAATTTTTCTTTGACCAGACCAACTTATCTTTTGTTTCCTTGAATTGAACATGACTTGCCTTAAGTTTATCTATATTGTATATGCTTCCCACTGGGCCTTTGCTTGTCTGCTAGGTTGTAATGCTCTGCTTTCTTCCAATCTTGGTGTGTAATGGAACAAGTTTCAGGGAAGGTAGTTTGTGCCAAATTGAATATGCCTTCTCTAAGCAGAACATTAATCACTGCTTCTGATTGTTTACAATCATTTCCACATCCCACGAAGGGATCTATCCCAATCTTTACTCTTTCTCCTTTCCCTGCCTTCCATGCTAACCAGTTTTCCATCAAGGGGAAAGCCAGCAGTCCTGCACCATTGCTTCCCATATGATTGTGAAGGGTATCATCTCCAAGTTTTTATGGAGATGAGTATCTGATCCAAGTTTTTATGGAGATGAGTCAAGTGTATTTCTGAACTTGGATTTGATTCCATAGCCCATCCTTTGAAATTTGTCTCCACACACTTTTAGCTGCAAAGAGCCTACCCAAAGTGAATAATGTATTTTAGTCCCCAAGCCCCCTAATGCTTTGAGTTTGCTATTGCTTGATATTTGACTTTTAGGGGGATGCCTTTCTTCTCCTTGTACCCTGACCAACCGAATCTAAAGGTTATCCTCCTGATTTTTCTAATAAACCTTTTTGAAGTGTATGCTAGAGATTTCCAATATACTGGGATTGCTTCCAACACGGATTTCAGATTTGACAAGGACTAATATTCCTCCTGTAGATAACCATCTGTTGCACCAATTATTTATACTCGCTTCCACCTTTGATAGCTGCCATTTCCAATTATTTTTCCAATAGTTATTTGGTTTAATAAATAAACCTAAGTATTTATGTATTGGAACATGGTGCAATTATATGGGAAAAGCTGTAGAATGTGTCCGATCTGGGTCTCCTCTCTAAGCCATTAAAACAAAGAGTTTTTTTGCAAATTGACTGTCATACCTGTAGTAGAGATCCAGGATTTCTTTTAACTTACATCTCTCCATGTCTCATCACAAAAAAGCAGAACGTCGACGAAAAGATGGATCAGATGTCTGATGTGGAGTTATGCTAATTTTAATACCTTTTAGAGCTTGTGATCATATTGGCCCTTCCAATTTTAATACACTTTCGACCTCCTGTTCTTTTTGCCTGTTATTTGCTTAAAATTATTGGGGCTTCATGTCGGATTCCTCCCCATTTACGTGGTTTGATGAAGGGTTTCATACCAAATTCTTTGCCAATATGCTGGGATTTCCTTGCTCCTTTTCCATTCTTCTATGCCACGAAGCCTGGTTTGTCCCTGCATGAAGGCTATCAGTCTTCAGACAAATCAAGGCTTCCATAACTGCTATGCTGTCTTCCAATGTGCAAGAGTCCAACCCAAGAATGGAATGGAGTCACTCGCAACATTGTAGGTCAGTTGTGCAAGTTGCATTACAATTTTTCCCATGGAATCTTTTCAGATGGGATGTGGATTGATTGCAGTTAGTGGTAAATGCAAATAGTGGTCCTTATGTCTAATTCATTGATGGGGGCTTTGCCTATTGTTTTGTCACTCTTAGCTCTCTGCAAATTCTGTACTTGTCAAAATACAATTTTTTTGGTAAGTTCCAAATTTATTATGTCACAAATATAACTCAATTGTATGTCACTGAGTTAAACAATGATCCT
>ML795327.1:807477-818192 GCA_009831015.1 Picea engelmannii
TTGCAAGGGCATCTCCTTCTTTCAAATATCTTCTGAGTTAGCCTTGAGGTCAAATAGCTTCAAAATGGAGAATATTGTGATCGAAAGAGTTTCAAAATGGAGAATATTGTGATCGATAGATGATTAAACAAATAAAACTTCATTCATATCTATTTAGTTTCAGTATATTGTGATAGCCAGATAAGTGTGACACTAAAGTGACTAATATTGTGGATATCAAATAGAAATGGTGTGCTAGGGAGCATTATTATGTTATTTAATTATTGGTTCAATACATTGCTATGATATTTGAGCAAGTGGGAGCATTATTATGTTATTTAATTATTGGTTCAATACATTGCTATGATATTTGAGCAAGTGCAGGTTTTACAAGTAGTACAGTTATCTAAATTGGTATTTGATGACAAAGATCTAAGAACAACACCACCATACTATGTTCAATGATATAATGTTGACCCAAGTTTTATCAAGATGGGTGGAATATCATTTTTAACACATTTTTTTACCATTATTTCAATACATAGAAAAACATTAAAAAAAACTTAAAGAGGAAAAAAACCATNAAAAAAAAAAAATATATATATATATATATATATATAATTTTAAATAAAAAAACTTAAAATAAAAACTTTAATAAAAGATTTAAAAAAACCTTAAAATTAAAAAAAATAAAAATAAAATTTATATAAAAAACTTGAAAACTAAATTTAATTGAAAAAACCTTTATAAAAATTTAAAATCTTTATATTATATATAATTACCTATAATGTAATATGTAACTACATAAAAACTTTAATACAAAATTTTAATTACATATAATATAATATATAACTACATAAAAACTTTAAAAAACTTTAAAATTAAAAAAAATAAAAATAAAATTTATATAAAAAACTTAAAAAATTAATTTAAATTGAAAAAACCTTCATAAAAATTTAAAATCTTTATATTATATATATAATTACATATAATATAATATGTAACTATATATATATATATATATATATATATATATATATAATATAATATAATATAATATGTAAGTAAAGATATTTTTTTAAAAATTTGTATGAATCTTTTTATTTAAATTTTATTTTTTTAGTTTTTTATTAAAGTTTTTATTTTAGGTTTTTAATATAGTTTTTTTATATATATTTTTAATTTAATTTTGTATTTTTTTTCATTTTTTAAATTATTGTCTTTTAGAAATTTTAAATTTTTTTTCTTTTTAAATTATTGTTTTTGTTAATTTTTATTTTTATTTTTGGGTTTTGATTATATTTTTTTAAATGTATTTTTGTATTTAAGTTAGTAAATAAATTTTCAAGTGATCATTTTGTTGGAGTTACTTCACACACACTTAGGATTTTCTTTTTCTAAGATTTTTTCATGCACATTGTCTTTGGGATCATCACCAGACTAGTGCATTACCCATGATTCCTTGATCTCCTCCTCACTTCACTCTGTTTTAGTTAGTTAACTAAAGACTGATAGAGTAGTTAACTCAACTAGGTGATAGTTCACTCTTATAACTCCCTGAGAGACTAGACTAGGTGGTAGTTTACTCCTGTAACTGTTGGTGTGTCCATATCACTCTAGACCACCACTATGGCGCATTGGCTTATCCTCCAATGCACATTGGTTGAGTTATATATAGTATATCATGTGTAAATTATTCATTATTCATTTGGTTAATGAGAATTCTTCCATTCTTTCTCTCTTGCTTCTTCTTTCTCAATTTCTCTCTGTAAATGTGTGTTATTTTCTAGTAAGATCTATTATTTGCAGGTTCAACACATTTACATGGTATCAGAGTTGACAAATTGCTAAACAAATAACACACCAAATTATTTTTGCAGGTACCAAAGATTGAAGACAACGAAAAAATGGAATTCCCAAAAGAATTCATTCTTACACCTTAAAATTACTTTGCATGGAAGGAGAGGATGATCATGCATCTTCGAAGCAGAGGATTGTATAGGTTAACCATGAACATAGAAACAAAACCAACATCGGCCATAGAAAAATCAAAGTCTCTAAATCGAATGGATGAAACATTCAAAATAATTTGTAGTCTCATTTATCCCAATCTCCCTTTTCACATATCTTCTTGTAAAACCCCCAGTGAAGCCTGGATCGCCATGGAAATGATTTTTGGCAAACAGGATGAGATGATGGGACACATGCTCGAGGTGTAATTTCTCACATTGGATCTAAAAAGCTTCGACAATCTTCAAGATTTATTTACAAAATATGAGGATTTACTGTCGTAACTCAAGGCTTGCGGGGTTGATAAATCTGAGGAGAAACAAATGGTTCTCACCATTCTCTCCAAACTTGGTCCTAAATTCTTAGTGTTTGTATCCACATTCCATTTAGTCAAATTCGCCTTTGGAGCCACCTAGAAGATGCCTTATTTGGAGGAATTTATCGAATCTTCGACACAAGAGCATACCAAGCTCATTAACATAGGAAAAATCGAAGGCCCAAAGGTGCATGCACTTACTGTGCAAGATGGCAACGATCATCAATATCATAAATCTAAAGATAAAGACAAAAGGAAAGCTCATGCAAATCCGAAGAAGGAAGGGTACTCAAAACCCTTCAACTATCCCTCCGGATCCAAAGGTGGAAAGGGAAGAAAATGGGAGAAATGCACATATTGCCATAAATGATTCCATCCATAATCTGCATGTATGCAAAAACATATAGATCTAATGACCCAAATACTTCAACAAAACAACCTTGGAGATCGCATCTTCGAGGGTGCCAAGAAGAAGAAGCCAGAAGATCAAAATCCCAAGAAAGACAATTCTAGCCATGCCTTGATTTCCATCAACTCCTCTCCTGATGCTTGGATCGTATTTTCAGGAGCATCACACCACATGGCTTCCCCAAAGGAGGTCTATTCTTCATTGGATGCATGCAAATGTCCTCCTATTATGATGGGGGACAACTCTCCAATCGAGGTCACTGACAAAGGAATGATTGAACTCAACAACAAAAGCTTCGAGAATGCGTTGCACGTTACCAAACTTTCCGTCAATCTTCTCTCCGTATATCAGATGAAAAATTCCGGCACCGGAAAGAAAGTCATATTCACACATGATGTAGTGGATATCTATGACATGCAAACCAATTCCAGGGTTGCTAATAGTGAGGTAAATCATCAATCTAGGATTTACACATTTTCTGAATTTATTGAACCGGATTCTGTTTTACTGCTTACCCATGTTGATGAAAGCAGTAGGATATGGCACGAAAGGTTTGGACATTTAAATTTTAGATATATGCAACAACTTAGCAAACAGGGATTGGTTGATGGTCTACCAGATATCTATTTCTCCAAAAGAATTTATGAGGGATGTGCTCTTGGAAAACACCCTCAAGAGAAATTCGACAAAGGAAAGACACAGAGGGCTTCCTCTCCTTTAGATACGATCCATAATGATCTCATGGGCCATTTTCTGCATCCATCAATCAACAAAACAAGGTACATGCTCATTTTTGTTGATGATTTCTCATGCTTCATGTGGATTTTCTTTCTCAGGCAAAAAGGTCTTCCTACACTTCAAAGATTTCAAAGCCCTTGTTGAGACACAGTCGGGAAAGAAAATCAAAATCCTCTAAATTGATAACGGGGGAGAGTATGTAAACCATGAGATCCAAAATCTCCGTCATGAGGTAGGGATTCAATTGCAACACACAGTTCCTTATACTCCGCAATAAACTGTAGTCGCTGAACGAAAAAACAGATCTTTAAAAGAAATGACATCTTGCATGCTACATGCAAAGTCACTTCCACAAAGATTATGGGTCGAAGCACTTAATTGTACAACCTACATCCAAAACATATATCCCCATAGATCTATCAAGGATAAGACCCTCTACGAGGCTTGGAGCGGTCTCAAACCGGAAGTGACCCACTTTCGTATTTTCGATTCACGTGCATGGGCCTGGATTTCCTCTCAAAAGAGGAAGGCACTTGATCCACAGAGAGTAGAGTATAATTTTGTTGGATACCCCGACGGTGTGAAGGGATACAAACTTATTGATCTTTCCTTGGACCGGCTCGTCATTGAGCGAAGTGTCCAATTTGAGGAAAGTGTTTCGTATGTACCTCAGCAGCCGCATGTAGACACCTTTGTTCTTCCACATGTCAGAGATGATGAGCATGCACATGTCGACTCTTCTTCAGATAAGAGTTCTTATTTAGAGGATTCAAATGATCTAGATACAGAGTCAATACAGTGAAATGAAGAGTCGGTGCATCCAGATGTAGATGTAGAGCCAGAGCAGAGGCCCAAGTGGGCCCAAAATACTCTTCAGGATGCAGGGGATCTTGTTGGTGATCCAGCCGATACTAGAAGGACTCGATCCGACCTCGAGGATCCTCCTCTTGCACTCTGCCACTAAACCATTTCCACCCACACATCTTGGTTTAGTGTTCAGATCCACATTCTTGTGGTGAGGCTACTAGAAATCCCTTTTGGGAATCCTCCATGTAGGTGAAGTAGAACTCTCTCCTCGAGAATCAGACTTGGGATCTGGTTCCCCTTCCTTTTGGAAGGAAACTTGTCAGGTGCAGATGGGTCTACAGGATCAAGAGCATAATAGATGGACAAATTAGTAGATACAAAGCTAGGCTTGTTGCCAAATGCTTTTAACAAGTGCATGGCATTGACTATGATGAAACCTTCGCTCTAGTAGCGAAGATTGGTTCCATATGTTTGACACTTTCCATTGCAACAACCAAGGGATGAGAAGTCCATCAGATGGATGTGAATAATGCATTTATTCACGGTGATCTCTCTAAGGAGATCTATATGGAGCAACCCCATGGATTTATGCAGGATTCTTATTTGGTCTATCGACTAAAGAAGTCTCTTTATGACTTCAAGTAGGCTCTAAGGGCATGGTATGCCAAGATGGACTCCTACCTGTTGTTACAAAACTTTGTACGTTGTAAATCAGACCCGAATGTTTACATGCTCAGGATCGCTGATTCACTTCTACTCCTAATTCTGTATGTTGATGATTTGTTGATCACTAGTTGCTCGACTTCAACGATTGCTGCAGTCAAGAGGATTCTACATGATAGGTTCTTGAAGACGAACATGGGTCTGATACATTTCTTCCTTGGACTCGAGATCAGTTAGGATGCATCAGGCATCAAACTGTCTTAGGCCAAGTATGCACGAGATCTCCTTGAGAGATTTCACATGACAAATCGCAAGTTTGCTCCGACTCCTTTTCTATTAGGAGTCAAACTTGAGGATGGCGGGGACACTCCATTGGTTGACAACAGACTGTACAGAGAACTAGTGGGGAGTTTGTTGTATCTCACACACTCCATACCAGACCTCTCCTATGCAATTGGCACAGTTTCCAGGTTCATGCAGGAGCCACATGAGCTACATTGGAAGGCTGCAAAGCATATCCTTCGATACGTACATGGCACCATCACCTTTGGGATTCATTACGCAACAGATTCTACATTGGACCTCATCAGGTTCACTGATTCTCATTGCGCTGATGATAGAACTGATCTCAAGTCCACATCTGGTTACTCACTCAGTCTTGGTTCCAGGCCTATCTGTTGGTCGAGCAAGAAGTATGATGCGATTTCTCTATCTTCAACCGAGGCAGAGTACAGAGGGGTAGTTAACATAACCATTCAGGCTATGTGGCTACAACATTTTCTCACTGAGTTGGGAATTCTTTTTTATCAATCAATCGTCATCTAGTGTGACAACTAGAGCACTATGAAGTTCTGCAGAGATCTAGTTCAGAGGCAATGAACGATGCACATCGAGATCCACATGCACTACATCGAGGACTTAGTACATGAGGGGATCATCGACCCACAATTTTGTCCTTCAACAGAACAAACTGCATACATCTTCACCAAGACCTTCATTGAGCAGAAGTTCCATTCTTTGCGAAGTCATTTTGGAGTGGACACAGTTGTCTAACAACTGTCAGTTTTTATTTTTACATACATTGTACCTTGAGGGGGGGTTTTTCCCATGAGTTTTTCCCTTTTTCCTCACTTCATTTTAGTGTATTTTTTGTATTTGGGTATCTAACATGGTCTCGTTGCTAGGACCCATTCTTTATTTTAACCATAGTGATGTTCAGGGGGGGCGGTGTTGGAGTTACTTCAGAGACCTAGGATTTATTTTTCCCAAGGTTTTCCTTGTTTATTAGTCATTATTCAGTCCCCTATATTTTAGGAAGAATATTCATCTAGGGAGAATATTCTCTTCAGTTTTCACTTCAGTTTGATCAGTTGAGTGGAGTCTAGATGCTAGATTGGTATTGTCACCATGCAACATTGGGATCATCACCAACTAATGCGCATTGTCCTTAGGATCATCACCAGATTAGTGCATTACCCATGATTCCTTGATCTCCTCCTCACTTCACTCTGTCTCAGTTAGTTAACTAAAGACTGATAGACTAGTTAACTCAGCTAGGAGACAATTCACTCCCGTAACTGCCCGAGAGACTAGACTAGGTGGCAATTTACTCCAATAAATGCTGGTGTGTGTCCAGATCACTCTAGACCACCACTATGGCGCATTGGATTCTCCTCCAGTGCGCATTGGTTGAGTTATATAGAGTATATCATATATAAATTATTCATTATTCATTTGGTTAATGAGAATTCTTCCATTCTTTTTCTCTTGCTTCTTCTTTCTCAATTTCTCTCCACAAATGTGTGTTATTTTCTAGCTAGATCTATTTTGTGCAGGTTCAACACATTTACACATTTATGATCCAATTTTGGGTTTTTTTTATTTGCGTAGGGATTTGTTGTCAAGGCCACAGATTCAATTAGGTTGTAATTAGATGCAATTTTAACGTTTAGAATAAAACATTTTGCTTTAAGTAGCGTCACGTTTTTATTTAGGTGTTGATTTTAAGGTTTTTCTAAGCCACTGTTTTATGTTTTAAGGCCATGCTTGAAAAATGTTGTAATTTTGATCCGGTTAGAAAAAGTAGTGCTACCGATAGCACTACTTTTTGATTTGGGGGTTGATTTTAAAGTTTTTATGAGCAACCATTTGATCCTTTAAGCCCATGCTTGAAAAATGTTGTAATTTTGACCCGATTACAAAAAATGGTGCTACCGGTAGCACCACTTTTTGATTTGGGAGTTGATTTTCATGTTTTTTATGCAAAAATATGGGTTTTAAGGACTACAGTTCTCGTTTCGAGGTCACAGTTTTTATTAAGTTGATAACTTTGTTAGAATAATTACACAGGTCCATAACCATACCTGAATTAGAAAAAAATGTTCTCTTTTAGATAACATAAATTTAGTACTCAAGGTCCATAACTCTTAAGTCCATAAGAAGAGTCTTACATAAAGGATTAGCCTTGTCACAAGGGAAGATGTGGGCTTTTGAGGACATTTCAAACTTTATAAACATTGTTGTCACTAGTCATTTCATAGGAAACATTGCTTCTTAAGGTGGAATAAAGAGGTGGATGGAGTAGGATTGGTTGGACCTTCCTACGATAGATTTCAAAATACTCCACATTAATTAGAGGATGGCTTTCCTTTGAGCTTCGGTCAAAATCAAATGGGGAAAATTATTAGCTAGAAAATGGTTTTGGGGCCCATTGTTGTTGGATATTTGAAGGTGGAAATTGGGGTGTGACCTCGATGAAGAACCCATGCACACTCAACAAGTTTGGTTACCCTAGATTGTCGATGAAAATGTGGAATGAAAAAATTTTGAAAATATTTAAAGGATGAAATAGACCAATTCATATGTTTGGATGGAGGGTTTCACACAAAAATTGATATAAGGGTAATAAAAATTATTGTTGAAATTGACCTAAGACATGGATAACTAGAGGAATTAGAAATAAGGTGGGAAAATGACATTTTGTGCGAGTGCTTGATTATTGGAAAAATCCCTTTTAGATGTTCAAGGTGTTGTGAGATTACTCATGTTTGGAAGCACTGTCACCACCCCATTAGGAAGAAGGTTTGGAGGGCATAGAAAAGCTAGAGGCTTGAGAGAATTACATGAAGGAAAAATAAAACCATATTGAACTAAATGGGTATGAAGGAGTTATATCAAAAGGACAAGAGCTTATTGCAAATCAAGCAATGGAAACTGTAGAAAAGGATTGAAGCATATTCTATTAAAGAGAAAGGAAAGGCCCGTGAAGAGGTAGAGCTTGAATTTGAAACAAACAAAATGAAGGCAAAATGTGTGAGCATTTCTACATCTAATTCTAATAGTTTTTCATTTTGAGATTCATTAATTCAAAGGATATATTAGAATCTATTCTTAATTCTTTGGGTTTGGAAGAGGGAATAGATAACTTGAAGGACACTAGTAGTATATTGGTATTAGAATTTTGTTTCTCCCAAGGTTTTGATAGGACATAAGCTATCAATTAGTCTCCAAAAAAATACGTATTGAACTAAATGGGTATGAAGGAGTTATATCAAAAGAACAAGGGCTTATTGAAAATCAAGCAATGGACACTGTAGATAAGGATCCATTGTGGTGTGGTGAAGCATATTTTATTAAAAAAAGGGAAAGGCCTAGGAAGAGGTAGAGATTTGAATTTGAAGCAAACGAAGTGAAGGCAAAAGGTATGAGCAATTCTACATCTAATTCTAATAGTTTTTCATTTTGAGATTCATTAATTTAAAGGATAGATTAGAATCTATTCTTGGTTCTTTGGGTTTGGGAGAGGGATTAGATAACTTGAAGGACACTAGTAGTAGCTTGGAATTAGTATTTTGTTTCCCCCAAGGTTTTGATAGGACATAAGCTATCAATTGGTTTCCTAAAAAAGCCCCCTTCAAGTCTCGTTGTCATAAGAAGAAGAGGGAATATATAGCTTGAAGGGCATTTGTAGTAGCTTGGAATTTGAAATTTGTTTTCCCCAAGGTTTTGATAGGACACAAGCTATCAATTAGTCTCCTCCAAAAAATCCCTTCAAGTCTCTTTCTCAGAAGAATAAGATGAATATTCCATGGAAGGGAAGAATGGTTCTAGATACAACCTTAGACCTAGAATAAATAGTTTCAAAAAGAAGAAGATGGGATTGGGGGAGGCTTGGATAAAGATAACGAATAAACTCCATCAGTAGATAGAAAATCCTATTTGACCCTAGCAAAAAGAAAGGCATCAAGGAAGTTAATAAAAACAAAGGACAATAAAGAGGGCCCTTGGAGTAAGGAAATACCTAGGGTGTTAAAGCCATGATTGTACTATCACTTGATGTGAAAGGGGTAAAGCCATGGTTGTAGTATCACTTGATGTGAAAGGTGTAGGAGGCATCCACAAAAAATTAACTTTCAAAATATGTTTTGCAAAATTTAAACCTAATGTCATATTGCTACAAGAAACTATGTGTGAGGGGGAGAAAGTAGAGACTAAAATATAAAAATCCTAAAAGATCATCCTTTATGTCTCTAGGATTTGAAAGAAGATCATGATGCCTCCTTGCATGCTAGAATGAATCCATGCAACTAATTTGTCCTTACATGCGGGTATCATTGCACATCTAAAAGCAATATATTTAGGGAAATAATTCTCCATTAGTAATTTGTATGGGCCATGTGGAGAAAGGATTTTATTTTTTGGAAATTTTTGAGGAGATAGATGGTATCAGGGATGACAATGGTATTTTGGGAGATCTTAACTAGACTATGAAGGTAGGAGAAACATGAGGAGAAGGAGCCAGAGAAGATTTCCTAGCTAGCTACCTTGCCCAATTGTTTGAAGACTTAGGCTTATGTGATGAAACCTAAAGCATTGGTTTCAATGTGGAGAAATCTCTGAAGTGGAAGGGAAGGTATTTCTAAACAATTCGATAGATTTTTGGCAATATAAAGGGAATTGAAAGAAGTAAATACACTTGGGTGGGAGGAGGAGGCTTTGATAACCTTCCTATACTTTTGTAATTTGAAAATGATGATAAAAGACCTCTAGGACCATTAAAATTGAATCACAACTAGTTATATGATGAGAGGATTAGAAATTTGGTAGCCTTGGAATGGAGGAAATTTGACCTTAATATAGGAGAATATATAATGTTTCAATTTGTAGAGAATTTGAAAAGAGTCAAGAAAGTAGTGGTAGAATGGGCTAGAAAGAAATCTCAAGAAGTTAAACAAGAATAGATTTATACAAAGGAATGAATTAAACTAATATATGACACAAATAAGGAAGGTATATTTTCTAAAGATAAAAAATCTAAATTGAAAAAATTCAAAGAAATAAAAAGGAAGATGTTAGAAAATGAGAAAGCTACATGGACATTGAAAAGAAGGGTCATGTTGCCAAGTACAGTAAGAATGTCAATACTACCTGGGAACTTAAGAAAAATGATGGATCCAAGGCTTGAACCTTTCAGGGAATTGTAGAAGTAAGTGTTAATCACTTCAAATTCTTATTTTAGGGTCCTATAAGATGTAACATAACGGAGGTTTTGAAGGTGGCATCCTATTTTCCCATATTAATAGACGGACAACAAAATGCGAGTATGGAAGTAGATGTATCAAAAGAAGAATTAAAATTTGTACTTCGATCTTTTAAGAAAGCAGAGAGCCCTAGTTTAGATGGATAAACTACAAAATTTTCCTTGGGCTTTTATGACTTACTAGTGGATGATTTATTGAAGGTAATTGACAAATTTAGAATATCTAGAAAAGTCTTGGGTGCTTTGAATGTTGT